>JASPKP010001882.1:17500-25805 GCA_030674155.1 Stramonita haemastoma | reverse complement strand
TCGTTACGTCAGTCATTACGTTGTCTTCGCTAACTTTGCCGTTTTCTGTCGAATCTACAACATTCTGTTCCTGTAATGTGTCATTCTCAACATGAGTTTTGTTGTCATCTGTCTTGTCTGTCACACAGTCCTCTGTCCCCTTAGTGTGGCTGAGTGAAGGTGTGTAGGGAGCATCATTCCTGCAGGTTGCCTGAAGACGGGGTCGGCCTGACCCTCAGCTCCCTCCCTGCCGGGGCACCAGTTCCTGGGTGGCCGCGTCGTAGACGTGGACTTTTCCCTCGATGACCAGGGTGTCGAAACGCAGGAAAGCCCGTTTCTCTTCTGCCTTGGCTTTCTTCAGGAACGGTAGCAGCTGTCGGCGCCGGTCCCTCACGCGAGAAGTAAAGTCCTCGTTGACGAAGATGGAGGACTTCTTTTCCCTCAGGATCTTGCAGTTGGCCAGGATGCGTTCCTTGTCCTTGAAGCTGCGGAAACAGGCGATGATGGGACGCGGGGACTGCCCTCCTCCCTGAAGTCGATGTGCGCGTTCAATCTCCACGTCTTCTGTCATCCCCATCTCGTCCTTCAGCCCTGACTTTACTGCCTTCTCACAGTCTGACCACAGTTCTCTCTGTCCCTTTCTTTCAGCTCCCTGTTTTCTTTCAGAACGCCCGCCATTTCTTTTTCGAATTTCTTGTTCTGCTCATCCATCGTGGACTGTAGGTTTTCAATCTTCTTGTCCATCGCCGTAAGCATTTTTATGACTTCGGCAATAGACGTCTCGGAAACGTTTGTCCCACTTCCAGCAGCTGGAGAGAATGGCTGGCTTTGCGATGTCAGAGTGGATTGCTTCGACGATCGCCTGTCAGTAGGGCCAGGGTTCGATTCTACGTCGCCGCATTGCAGCAGAAACGCGACAAGAAACACCAACACAACGGCCACTTTTCCTCTGACACGCACAACTCTGTAGCGCATGGCAATTTTCATCCGTGCACGTCTCGCCATGAAGCGGAGAAAAGTCCAGTAAAAGTTGCCACAAATGGCTCGAAAACATACCGAACTGATCGGCATGGTGTACACTGACACTTCCACTAAGTTTTAAGGTCCTTACTTAATTAGTTCCAGATATATTGACTAATTAATACAATTAATCTGCAGAGCTCCCCAAAACACGTCTTGCTTCGGTGATGAAAACAGCTCACCCCTCTGTGTGTGTGTGTGTGTTGTGTGTGTGTGTGTGTGTGTGTGTGTGTGTGTGTGTGTTGTGTGTGTGTGTGTGTGTGTGTGTGTGTGTGTGTGTGTGTGTGTGTGTGTGTGTGTGTGTGTGTGTGTGTGTGTATTCAGGTGTTCTGTTAGGCTGGCAAACTCCTGTTCTGATCCTGCTAGTCCGTCAATTCATCTGCGAAGCGGAGGTTTGTGATCGTCCTGCCACCAATGCTGACTGATCTTTTATGGTGTTCTAGTGCATCAGCCATGGTTCTCTCAAGGAATATGTTGAAAAGAGTGGGTGAGAGTAGACAGCCCTGCCTTACTCCGACTGTTGTTCGAAACCACTCCCCAATGTTGCTGTTGTAGTACACTGCACTGGTGGCCTTGTTGTACAGCTCTTTGATGACTCTGATCAGGTTAACATTGATGCTTTACAAATTCATGGTTGCCCACAAAGCTGCATACCACACCCTGTTGAATGCCTTCTTAAAATCAATAAATATGTGGTAGAGGTCTTGTTGGTGTTGAGGGTACCGCTCACGGAGTATTCTGGGGTTGAATATCTATTCAGTTGTGCTACGCCCTGCTCTGAAACCTGCTTGTTCCTCAGCAATGATGGTATCTGCTTGTGGCTTCAGTCTGTTCAATATAATCTTCAACATGACCTTGCTTGGGTGGCATATGAGGCTGATTGTGCGGTAATTCTGGCACTGCTGAAGATTTCCTTTCTTGGGGAGGGTGATGATGAGTGACTGTGTCCATGGTGTTGGCCATTTTCCTGTCTGCATGTCAGGACAGGCAGACAGGAAAATTTTGAAGTCTACCGCTATGATTTGACACTGGTCCTCAATTCAGTTTATTATTGTTTTTATTCCGTTTTTTTTCTGCCTGATTTAATGATCTATCTCGGTGGTATTTTTTCTTAAACTTCTTTTGTGATTCAAAAACCTAGTGGCTTCGAGTGCCCTTCTCTTATTGCAGAAATGTAAGCTGTTGTTAGCGATGCAGGCGATATCGTCTTTCTCTATCGTCTTCACAGGCCTGTGTATAGATTCCCACCCCTCTCCTCTCCTCCCCCCTCCCCCCCCCCACCCCCCCAAAAAAGGTATCCGGTTCCCACGTCCTTCAGATGACTTCTCCTCTGACAACTTCAAAGTGGAAAAGGTTTCAAGCATTAACCCACTTCATATCAATCACCCAGACTATAAACACACTTTTACCACCCACATTTATTAACACTTTCTGACCCCAACCCTTCCTCTTTTTTTTTCTTTCCCCCCAAAAAATGAATCAATAACATAAAGTTCAAGAACTCGCTCATCAAAACACAGGGGGTTCCTCAAGCCTGACGTATCCAATGCAGGCTTACAAGACACGCAAGGCTGGCAATACAAACCACCCCTCCAACTATCGAATGCAAAACTAAAGCTGCTGCTTTTCATGCCTCGCACATCTAAGGCACAAAAGAAGAACACAGCAGGTTTCCCTCTCCGTAGAGAAATCCTTTCAGGCCATTGTCTTCCTCACGACTGACAGTGTCGGGGTATGAGCTAACAGTTTTATAAAAACAAAATCTGTTTTTTTTGCCTTACCTTTCTTCAGCCATATTGCGCAACCTACTCCTCGTCCTCGTCTCTGTCTCATTCTCTCTGTCTGTCTGTCTCTGTCTCTCTCTCTGTCTCTCTCTCTTTCTCATTCTCCCTCTCTCTCTATGTATCTACCTACCTACCTACCTACCTACCTACCTACCTACCTACCTACCTTACTTCCTCTCCTGTCTGTCTGTCTGTCTGTCTGTCTGTCTGTCTGTCTGTCTGTCCTGTCCTGCTCCCTGCTGCCTGCCTGCCTGCCTGCCTGTCTGTCTGCCTGTCTGTCTGTCTGTCTGTCTGTCTGTCTGTCTGTCTGTCTGTCTGTCTGTCTATCTATCTATCTATCTATCTATCATCGAAATAAAAGAATTTGCCTTGTCTTGTCTTGTCTTGCCTTGCCTTGCCTTGCCTTGCCTTGCCTTACTTCTTCTCTCTCTCTCTCTCTCTCTCTCTCTCTCTCTCTCTCTCTCTCTCTCTCTCTCTCTCTCTCTCTCTCTCTCTCTCTCTCTCTCCTCTCTCTCTTCACTTCTACTCCTAAAACATTTTTTTTTCACAGGCCCCGTTTCTTTCTTTCTTTCTTCTCTCTTTTCTTTCTTTCTCTCTTTATTAAAGAATATAATACTTGGAGAACAGCAAATATGAACTTGATCACCTTCGCAATAATCAGATAACAGCACAACTGCACCACGAAACACGCACAGCAGCATGCACGCACGCACACACACACAGAGGAACAATGTAGAAAGCACGCAAGAGCCTCTGTACTCGAAATAAAGAAATAAGATAAAAAAAAACACCAAGAAATGAAACAACATAAACACACACACACAACAACACACACACACACACACACACACACACACACCACACACACACACACACACACACACACACACACACACACACACACACACACACACACACACACACACACACACACACACACACACACACACACACACACGTAACCCCCAGCCCACATGACTTCAAGTCAGCACTTCCCAAATTACTTATGAACTAGTTGAAGAGTAAAGGGAAAAATAAGAACAGTGTAAATCAATAAAGAAAACCTCTGTTATTTTCATCAAAAGAATTAAAAAAACAAAAACAAACCAAACAAAACATATTCACAAACCTCTGGGTTTTAGCCTCTCCTTCAAATTCCACATCGCTGATTTCTCAATGTGTCCCCGTGGCACTTCTCCCATGACAGTGGAACACTTCCTCCAGGCCTGTCTGTCCAACACACCAAAAGCTGAGTGAAGGCCGATATCTGGCCTACTGACCTGCCGATGAGGGACAAGCTTTCTGGATCTCTGGAGGGCATTTGGAGTACCACAGCTTTCGTCAGGGCCTCTGGAATTGCTGTCTGAGTGTTCCACGAGGAAGAAGCCTGGCCTTGATCTAAGAAAACAAAACACACACACACACACACACACAACGACGCGCGCGCGCGCGCGCACGTACGCAAGCATGCACGCACACACACGCACGCACACAAACACGCACACACAGAGAACACACACACCACACACACACACCAGAGGAACACACACACACACAACACATCACACACATCACACACACCACACACACACACACACACACACACACACACACACACCACACACACACCACATTACTCTTTTGACACATTGTTTGCTTTGAACAACCTCGATAACACTGGAACCACACCTTACTCACACTGTAAAACAAACAAACAAGCACACAACACACACACACAACACAACACACACAACACACACACACAACACAACACAACACAACACAACACAACACAACACAACACAACACACACACACACACACACACACACACACACACACACACACACACACCACGCACGCACACACACACACTGTCTTCACCGCATTGTTTTCTTTTGAACAACATGGATAACACTGGAACCACAACTTACTCACACCTTGCAGAATGTTGCTGAAATCAATATAGAGCAATTTAAACTCATCCTTTTTGAAACAGGACATCACAAAGTGATATTTGTATGGGAGGGTGGTAGCTAGGTATTTACAGCTTTGAGCTGATGACGTGGGTTTAAGCCATCACTGAGAGGGATTTCTCCCTATTCTTAACATCAGCACCAACTCCATTCCCCTGAAAGTCCTTTGAATGAGACTATAAACCAAGGTCCCGTGAATGAGGGCATGTAGAACCTTTTGAGAACACATGTTTCATCTTTCAGAAGAGTAGGCATATTCGTGCCAGTAGAAACAGCTGAAACAATTTAAAAAAAACAAACACGTGCACAATTGTGTTATGTTTAGACATCATCCCCAAATCTGGAATGTGGCTACCTTAATGCCAGGATAACGGCAGCATGTGCACAATCTGATCATTGGAGAACCTTGGAACTCTAGCCAGGCCTTCAATCTCAATGGGACCCAACTACAGCAGCTGAGGAGAGGAAGAGAGGAGGCAAACTAAGCAACCAGGCAAGTCAGTGGGAAACATCAGCAGCCTATGTTTTTTTAAATTTTATTTTGCACACTGGAATGCTGAAGACCACTGCAAGAAGAAGCCAGAGCACCAAGAGTTGCTAAAGAGGGAGGGAGCGAACATCATCCAACTAGTGTCCTATAGCAAGGCAAAGGATAATCCTGAGAAACAGCTTGAGGAAAGCGTGACACCAGCGGCTAGGCGTCAGGTCAGAAGATGAAAAAGATGGCAGCATCCTTGAACTAGACAGAGCTGCTCAAGTTGCTATCTTTTGACTGGGAACAGGACACTGCCAGCTCCTATCCCATCTCCACCGCCTAGAAATATTTCACACTGGCCAGCGCCCTGTGTGGCACGGAGGCACGAGGGCCAATGCAAGATGAAGCCCAAGCTCCCAGAGTTCTTAAAGTGGGAGGGAGGACATCATCGTATCCAGGAAACTCACCTGACAGATGGTCATGGCTTCACCCTCAGAGGGCACAACCTCTTCTAGCATGACCGTACAAGTTGACACAAGGGAGGTATCATGCCCCTCTTTCTTTTTTTCCTTTTCTTTTTCTTTGTTGTGAGATCAGATTTTCAGATACTCCTGTCATCAGCTACGATGTGATTTGACCCTCTTTCATAATACAGTCCCAGTGATAGAGATTGGAAGATCAGGAGTTGACTATGGATTTCTCGCCATCAAATCCGTCATTCAGGGGAGAGAACTGACAGTCCTCAACTGCTACAACCCTCAAAGATTTGCAGCTTTACAATCTCCCGTTGGACAGTCAGAAATTAATTATAAATGGCGACTTGGACAGCCACTTACCAAGCTGGGGATACCCTGATCTCAACAGCAGAAGAGAACAAGAACGGGTGGAAGACAGATTGGCTTTTTATTTATTTATTTATTTATTTTATTTATACCACTTTATATCACAACAGAATCCTCTGCTTGAAATTCGGGCTGCTCTCCCGGGGAGAGGGCGTCGCAACAAGTGCAGCGCCATCCATTTTTTTATGTCTGCAACTGTATATGTTTCCTTATCAGAGCGACTTTTTTTCCTACAGAATGATGTCAGGGACAACCCCCTTGCTACCGTGGGTTCTTTTACGTGCGCTACATAATGATGTGTAACACACGGGACCTCGGTTTACTGTCTCATCTGAAAGACTAGCACGCAGACCACCACTCATGATCTAATGGATGGGGTAAAAGTTTTGGGCCAAACGGGATACGAACCACCGCACACTCTGACCCGGACTTTTTGCTTTCTAGACAAGGTGCGTTACCTCTAGACCACCGATTCACTAAAGAAGGTAAAACTACTAGCCTAACTGGAGCAACCAACTCTGAATACTGCATAAATCATTTGCCAGTTGTGAAAGACCAGCTGGAGCTTTCACAAACAGCAGAATAATACCACCCCACGCCCCGGAAGGCAAGGACTGCCTTTGAAGAGCAGAAGAGCAAAGAGGCCTTTAAGTTATGGCAGGAGAAGACTGGAACCCTGAACAAGGAGAAGGATCCACAGAAATCATGGCATCTGACCAAATCCTTAAATGATCATCAATATTATGCTCTAAGAAAACCCATAATGAAAGGAAATAAATAATTGTAATCATTGTACAATAACATCTGATCAAGCAGTAAAGCTTAATATCGACCTCAAAATGACCTTTGAGCTCATTATCAACACACTGAACTGCTCCATAGGATAGCTGAAGATGAAGAGGTCACCAGGCAAAGATGGAATCACCAACAAGATAATGCCAGGCAAAAGCTCCTGGGTATTTTCAACCAGTCCTGGAATGCTGAGGTGTTTCCAATCAGCTGGAAAGAAGCCATCAGTGATCATGTCCTTAAGAAGGGAAAAACAAGAGCATCAAAAACAGCTATTGCCCTGTGTCTCCTAAGCTGCCTTGAAAAAACCATGGAGCAAATGATCAACCAATACCTGCAATACAACCTGGAAAAGAACAGACTTATCTAACCCACACCATCAGGATTCAGGAAGAACAGGAGCACTGAAGACCAGGTTACCTTGCTCACACAAGACATTAAAGACGGCTTTCAACAGAAGATGAAGGCCCTTTCAGTCTTTTATTGACTTTAGCAAAACATTCGACAAGTTCTGGGAGGAAGACCTTCTCCTCAAGCTGCTCCAGAAAAAGTGTGTGGTAGAATATTCTTCTGGATCCAGAATTACCTGTTCAACCAAACAGCCCAAGCCAAGCTGGAAGGCCAAACCAGCTATCCAATGAATATCAGATGAGTACAAGAGACTTCAGAGCGCCAACCCAGCCAAGGTTAAGCAGCATCGAGCGTGGTTGCCAAGTGGATGGGTGACCATTTGCGCGCCTTGGCTTCAGTACAGTTCCCCAGTTCCCCCAGCTGTAAATGGGTACCTGCCCTCTTCAGGGTCAGGGAAGGTAAAGCAGCAAGGGAGAGGAGATGGGCACAGCCCTCAACATGCTAGCCCCTAGAGAAGCTGAGGTCTCTGATGCCTCACTCCCCTACGACCACACAGGTTATGGGACACCTTTACCTTTACCCTACCTTACTTCAAGATAATAGTTATTTCACTTACCCTATGCACCATATTCATTAGTGACATTGCCAACCAGCTGTCGTTTAATTCCCGCTGGCACTGCACAAAGACTTCCGTGCAAATCAGGAACAAAAAAGATTAAGTATCTACTGCCAGAATCACGATCCAAGAGGCTCTGAACCACATCTAAGACTGGACAAGAGAAGGACTGGTCTTCATCAATAGGGCCAGGACAGAAGCCACCTGCTTTTCCCTCTCACTCAAGAAAAATAAATCACCCTAGTCACAGACTATCCATAAATCCCCCAGCAAGACACTCCAACCTACCTTGGAGTCAAGCTGGAGAGAAAACTTACCTGGACCCCACAAATTAGCAACACGCACATCAGAAGCCTCAGAAAAATGGCCCAGATGAAGAAGCTTGCCGGAAAAAAAATATGGGGCCAACACAAAATCCCGAGGCAAGTATACACCACGACTATCACACCCCATTTAGAATATACCTGTAATGCT
>JASPKP010001882.1:0-10000 GCA_030674155.1 Stramonita haemastoma | reverse complement strand
GCTACTTATGTTACTTAAAGATATACCCCGATAATTATTCGGATTATTCAGATCACCTTTTTTAAACAGAGGTAAAACAATAGATTCAGTCCAGCTCTGAGGATAGATGCCCCTATCGAATAAAGCATTGAAAAATGCCACAAAAAGCTGTACAACCTGATCATTCGAATTTTTGTATATTTCACTTATAATGCCATCAGGCCCAGGGGCCTTACCAGCTTTCAACTTTCTCAATGCATAAAGGACTTCTTCTTTAGAAATTGGGCGATTGATATGGTCATCATCCTCATCACTTTCATTACCCAAGTGTATGTTTTCACCAGTTGTCTCCCTTTCTAAAAGGGTTTGAAAATGGCGAAACCAAACATCAAGACTGATTTCATTTTTAGGTTGTTTTCTTTTAAAGGAACATTTCCTAACACTATTCCAAAACTCTTTTTGATCTTGAATTGCGTTTACAAGGTTAGATAATAACGCCTGATTATATTCTTTTCGTTTTCTATCCAATAAATTCTTATACTCACGTCTATATTTTCTATATTCATGACGATCTTTTATATTTTTGGTTTGGCGGTATTTACGTAACATTCTTCTCACATTTTTTCTATTACTTCTACATTCCTGATCAAACCAATCATATGATCGTTTACTCGTACTTCTATTAACAGGAACATTCTTTTTCATACACTCTGCACATTCTTGCATACATTTGTTAAATACATCAAGTGCACTGTTTATATCAACATCAATAAGATCAATAGCCATACTAATCCTTGTTCGAGACTGTTCTGTATTTAGAATCTCGCTAAAGAGTCCAGCATTATCATTATTCCACACTAATTTTTCTAATGTCTGATTGTTGGCTGTTGTATCTGTACAATGTATATTTTCTTTTGGGAAAATTAAACTGCATGTTAATGGCATATGATCAGAGTCAATCCGATCAACAATGCACATTTCACATGTATCATACACAAGGGAAAAAAGGTCACTTGACAATATAAAATAATCATTTACACTACTTCCAAAATCAGAGATGTATGTGTAGCGACCTTCAAGGTCGCCATTACATACACCATTCAGAATATTCAAATCTAAGGCAGTACACATATTCAAAAGCATTTTACCATATGCATTCAAACACTTATCCTCTGAAGAACGACTAGCATTAAGAGACTGACTTCTATATTGAATGTCTAAACCAAAATCATCAAAAGAATTCAAAAAAATGTTTGATGTTCTGCTATTCAGGTCACCACAAAGAATCACATACACATCATTTTGTAACAGAATATCAGTTAAACATTCTTCAAGGACATGGATTCCATTGTCAAGATCAAAGTATGCATAGAAAGGGGACCCCTCTGGCGGAATATATGTACAGATATAAAACACATCTTTCAATGTCCCAAACAGCTGTTTATCAATATGAAACACACATATATTAGCAAACTCTAAGTCAACCATCTTCACATATGAAGCAAAACAATTTTTTATCAAGCACACTATGCCACCAGAACGTCTACCTTGGTTGGAAAATTTTATTGCAGGTTTACAGTAAACATCATAACCAGGAAAAATATTGCAATCAACTGTATCCATGAAAGACTCAACTAGACACACAAAATCAAAAGTGCAAACAAAAGAGACAAAATCATGATCATTAATTTTGGAGAACAAACCATTCACATTCCATGACAAGAAACAAAACGACCGCTTATTTACAAAGGTTGGTGAATCATCAGCATCCACCCGAACACTTTCACCAACTAACTTTGCATCCTCACATCCACACCTTCCATCTACATCGGACAGCACACTTTCATTCCCATTCGGTCCATCAACAATCGAAAACACACTTTTATTTCCACTCATTTCGTCAACAACAGAAAACACACTTTCATTCCCACTCTTTCCATCAGCAACTGACAATCCACTTTCGTTTTCATCTGATCCATCAACAACAGACAACACGCTTTCATTCACACGTGACACAATCTTATTTTTAACTCTGTCAACACACTGTGTGGATTTGTTTTTTACGTGTTCAACACCAACTGCCAACTCATGCCTGTAGCGCTGGGCAAGAGGCCTTTGCGCACGTGCAGTATTTTCCGAGTGTTGTTTAGGCGGTGTTGGAAATTTTTTGCTACCCTTTTTATAGTTTTCTAAGTCCCCTGGACAAAAATTGCACAAAGCAATGGGCTGGCCGTTTTCCTATCTAGGCTCTGTCAGCTGACCCTGATCATTCAGAAAGTACTTTTTGTTGTCAATGATGAGATGGTCAAAAACCATAAAGGCTTTCCGACCATCACTTCTGGCTTTTTTTAGATGGGGTGACAGCTTCTGCCTAGTTTCCCGCACACGGGAGGAGAAATCCTCACCAATAAAGACATTGCTTCCCTTCAGCCTTTTTTTCTCCCTGAGAATCATTGCCTTATCTTTATAAAATGTACATCGGGCAATTATAGGGGCGTCATCTTTGTCACCAAGTCGATGTACTCTGTCGAAGTCAATGTTTTTAGTCAGGTCCAGTTTGTCAGTCGGTAGGTCTTGGACAATCCCTTCACAATCTTCTTTCCTTTCACTTGAATCACGCTTAATGCCATAGAAAATCAGATTATTACGTTTGGATCTTCCTTCCAAGTCGTCAGTCTTTTTCTCCAGGACATCAATCTTTTTCATCAGTTCTACATTTGTCTTTGTCAGCTCCTCATTTTTGTCACGAAGCACACTCACCTCCTCCCGCAGACCCATCACCTCTTCCCTGAGGACTTCAAACTTCTCGTTGAGGTCCCGAATGCCTTGCTCCACAACACCAAACCTGGCGTTCATGGTGCTGTCCATGTTCCTCAGCATGTCCTTGATTTCGTCCGTGGAAGAAGGGTCCGGGCCAGGAGGTGGGGGAGAGGCAGACCGACGGCCACTGTCCGATGCGCTGCGTCTTCGCCATGCTGCTCCTCCGTCCGCTGTTGGTCAGCACGCTCTGCTTCAGGGCTTCAGGTCGTGGAGGCACAGGCCCAGGGTTCCTCTCCACGTCTCCGCACCGAAGAAGTGTCCCGCCCCAAAATAACAGGGTAAGGAGTAACCCAAGGATTACACCGTCTAGTCGGCGACGCGGTGACAGCATGGCGAACCTCATCGCTGCCATTTCCTTAGCCCTTCGTAACATGAAAGCTACGAATACGGGGTGAAAACAGCTACAGGCCCCCCTGAAGACTAACGGTGCGGAAGGCATGGTGTGTTGCACGGCTCCTGGCAGACTATCGGACCAAAGTACTTCTTCAGTCCCTGCTAATTTTGATATTTGTGCAGCGGTGTGACAGCCCGTCATGCAACTGTGAAACTCCAGTTCACACCCCAGAGAGAGAGAGAGAGAGAGAGAGAGAGAGAGAGAGAGAGAGAGAGAGAGAGAATGAATGAATGAATGAATGAATGAATGAATGAATGAATAATCTTTATTTCTCAAGGGTTACAGAGTAAGCATTACATCCTTTTTTTCATCCGGCCCTTGCCCTGATCAGGGAATAAAGCTAAGAACCCCCCTCCCTACCCCTACATACCAGCATCACCACCAACAGCAGTTCAACCAATATTTTAAAAGAAGAAAAATGGGATGCATTCAACAAAACGCGTCATCCTAACTGGATACACTAATAACTATTTAAACAAACGTGTGTGTGTGTGTGTGTGTGTGTGTGTGTGTGTGTGTGTGTGTGTGTGTGTGTGTGTGTGTGTGTGTGTGTGTGTGTGTGTGTTAAGCGGGAAAACAAGCAAAATAGGCATAAAAGGGAAAAAACAGATAAAAAAAATACCCAAAACATAAAAAAAAAAACTTTAAATACAAAAAGCTACGTGAAAACACATCTCTATATTCCAATGGTAACATAATTTGAATCCAACATAAAAACAAAAAAAACTCCTCTCCATAACAAGTCTAGGATAGAATATGTGAAGGTGGAAGTTGGAAGGGAAAGGAAAGGGAAAGGAAATGAAAGGAAAAGAGAGAGAGAGAGAGAGAGAGAGAGAGGAGAGAGAGAGAGAGAGAGAGAGAGAGAGAGAGAGAGAGAGAGAGAGAGAGAGAGAGAGAGAGAGAGAGAGAGAAGACAGACAGACAGACAGACAGACAGACAGACAGACAGACAGACAGACAGACAGACAGACGCAGACAGACATGCAGACAGACAGAAGGTGAGAGAAGAGAGGCAAGGCAATGCAAGGCAAGGCAAGGCAAGCAAGGCAAGAGAAGAGAGAGAGAGAGAGAGAGAGAGAGAGAGAGAGGAGAGGAAGGAGAGGAGAGAGAGAGGAGAAGATGAGAGGAGAGAGAGAGAGAGAGAGGAGAGAGAGAGAGAGAGGAGAGAGAGGGAGGAGAGGAGAGAGGAGAGAGAGAGAGAGGAGAGAGAAGGCAAGGCAAAACAAGGCAAGGCAAGGCAAGGCAAGGCAAGGCAAGGCAAAATTCTTTTATTCGAGGGTAGTAGATAAGCACTCGTGTGCTTTTTTACATCCAGTCCCCGCCCTTTTCAGGGATAACATCAAGATAAAAAGATACTAAACAGTAAAACTATACGCAGTACCAAACAACATAAAGGAATAAGGACACTATATATAATAAGGTAATAAAAATGCACTCATTCAGAAGACGAAAATCAGAAGTCACAATAAAATGATTTTGATTATTGAAGAAAAAGAAAAGCGTTAATAGATAAAGAGCAAACAAGAGAACATAATGAAATAAACAACTTAACAACCAACAAAAATCCACCCAAAAATATTTAGCTTCAACATTGTTACAACTCATAACAACAAAATGAACTCAAAAAGAAATAAAGATAATACAATGATTATAGTGATACCAATAAGAATAATATCAACAATAGTGATAATAGTATGATGATAACACACTGTAAAACTCACTCCTTCACGTAGGCTACACACACACACACACACCACACACACACACACACACACACACACACACACACGCGCGTCAAGAAGATGACGTCATGAAGATGGCGATGTCAACAAACGCCTGAACTCGTCTGAGCGATTGGAATGACAAAATGTCACAAAAGAGAGGCTCAAAAAGCCAAAAAATAAGTAAAAAATTAAGTCTAAGTTCTGTGATTTCAAAAAACTTCCGAAGTGTGAGGACGTCTATCTCAGAAGTGCAACATGAAGAATACCAATTTTTGTGCTTCTGTGAACAGTTTAAGGACAGTCCGACATTAACTTGCAGTGACTGTGCCAGACAGGTCCACTGGGAGTGCACTGATCTACCCTACTACCACCTTGGGCTTTTTGTAAAAACAAAAAGAAAATTCACATGCAAAAAATGTGCCACAAAGCATGTGGGCAGTGACGTTCTTGCTGATATAGCTGACGAGCTTAGAACTATATCAGTAGAGGAAAATTAGGAATATGGCTGCACTAGACCTAGTCAACATCGTTCTTGTCAAACAGTTGATGTGGAACAGCCTAAAATACTGAACAGGCAGATACAGGAAGCCAGTGAATGCCAATCTATGCTGCGCTCACTTATCAACCTTGTTACTTCTGCTGAGAAAGAAAGACAGAGACAGATGACAGAACTGACGGAGGCGGTGAAGGGAGACAGACTGACAAGGAAAGTTACCAGCGAGCCAGGTGAGCCCGTTCCATGTCAAAAACACCAGACAGCATGCTCACAATCAGCCATCTCAACTGCTTCCCCCAGCACCCACATCACTCCTGCTCCATCCTATGCTGACACTGTGAAAGCAGCACCATTTATTTCAAAAAATAGGCCTCTTCTTGAAAAAAAGAACAGTGAAGAAAATGACGTCATTAAAAGCCCACGTATTAAGGTCAACACCAATGAGGTCAAAAAGAATGTACAGCAGAAGAAACAAGACCAGGGAAACAGAAACAAAAAAGATCCCCCAAATAAAATCCTCAGGAGCAAAAACCCCACAAAACAGCGCAGGCACCCAACCTTTGCCAATAGCCATACTGCAATGCCTGACAACAAAGTGGGCAAATCAGAATCTATTCAAAATGATCAAAATGACAGCTCCCAACTACCAGCTGTTTTAATACTTCATGATTCGGTAATGAACCAGATTGACAGTAAAAGGCTGGGGAATTCGTATGGTTTTCATGCTACCACAAGAAAGACATTCACATCTGAAGATTGCATGAAAGTATTGGAGGATTACAGTGCAAATGATCATTTTGAAGCAGTAGTTCTCCATCTGGGTATTAATGACCTTCAGAAAAAAGATGCAAAATGCTGTAGCGATTCTTTGGTCTCCTGTACAAAAGCTGTACACTCTAAGTGGCCCCAAACATCAGTGGTTTTAAGCAGAGTGGCGCCTCTTAATGTCCCTGAGTTAAAAGCTAAGAGAGAATTATTTAATGCCTATACATACTCGCAGATCTGTGACCAAGACAACACCTCTTTCCTGAGTCATGAAAATCTAAAAGCCACCTCTACAACCTATATGAGTGACTCTATTCACCCATCAGTCAGAGGAGCCAGTGTCCTTGCTGGAAATTTGGGGCGACACCTACATTCTCTTCTGTGGAAGAAGCCCACCCAAAGAGGCCAGCGTCGTGTGAATAATACCGGGAAAAATTCTGTATCCACACAGTCTGGCTATGCTGCCACTTTTAAAAAGAAAGATTTTTGGTTGTCTTCAAAACACAACATACAAGAGGCCAACTACGCTGACCCCAGGAGACAACGCTCATATTTTCCCAGAAATTACCCCAGGCAATTCTGGTATAGGAACAACACTAGCCATAATTTCTGGTGCACCCCTGTGAGCAGGCCATATATTCCATGGTGACTTTTTGCTTTCTTTGAAGCAATCGCCAGATACTGAATCAGATGTTAATCTATTGTGTAGTGTGTGCTACAACCTTAACTAGTTGGGTAACTTTGGTACAATTAGCTACATATCTGTAGTGATTTGCAATTTTTTTTTCTTTCTTTTTTTTTTCTTGTTGTTTGAACTTGACTGATTTTGTGCCTCACATCTGTATAGAGACTGGATTGAGAAGTGCTTAATCTAGATCTGTTTGGTTAAATATTTGTATAGTTATTATTATTATTGTTATTATTTTAAAGTTGTTTTTAGATTATTGGCTATTCTTACTTTGTTGCCTAGATTTTGTATACTATAATGCCTTCTAAACAATCAAGTCCACTTAAAATCATGCAGTGGAATGCTCGGTCAGTCTCCACCAATTTGCCCTATTTAGTCCAGCATCTTGCTGACAATCACTATCAAGCAATCATATTACAATCCCTCAATGTAACCAGGAGTAAACTGCCCAAACTGCCTGGTTATTATTATCCACCTGTACATCAGCAAGTTGATGCTGCTACCAAAATTAGTGCAGCAATTTACATCCAAGAAAGGATAGATTATAATGTTCGCTCTTCACCAGTGCCTAACCAAGTGCTTGATGTACATTCATGTGCAGCAAGAGTAAAGTTTGCAGAGGATTTAGTGCTAAATGTTGTATCTATATATTTGCCTACAGGGCCTAACATTTATAATACCAAATGGATACACAGTCTTCAAGATGATGAAAAATGGCTTATTGCTGGCGACTTTAATGCTCATGCCCCCTTTTGGGATAAAGAGTGTGAAAAAAATATCCAGTAACCGCTTTGTAGAAAATGTAGTGGATTCGTGCCTATGCTTATTAAATGATGGCAGTGTCACCAGAATTCCAGACATTGCTACTCATAGAGCATCAGCCTTAGATTTAACATTTATATCTCCAGCACTAGCTCCGGAATGTGACTGGACAACACACAAAGACACCCTTGGCAGTGACCACCTGCCTGTTATTATAACTCTTCATAGAACAACTACTTGTGACACCCTTGCAGACAAGATTCCTAAATTTAATTATAAACAAGCTGATTGGGAAAAATTTAAAAGCATTCTTGCAGCCTACAACACCGACAGCTTTGAAACTGATGACATAGACCACTTCTATTCTATTTTTACTGAAACCATCCTTCAAGCTGCTAGTTTGTCTATCCCTAGAATAAACATGCGTGAATCAAAGAAACATAATGGAAATATATGGTGGACACCAGCATGTGACCATGCAGTTAAGAATAAACGTTCAATGTATAAGATATATCTAAAAGATAAAACGCCAGAAAATTATATCCAGCAGAAAGAAGCTAACAATCATAGCAACAAAGTTATTGCTGAGGCTAAAAGACAGTTTTGGTCTTCTTTTTGTACCAGTGAGATATCCAGTCATAAAGATCTTAAACAAGTTTGGAAGAAATTTAATGAAATGAAAAATGGTGTCTGTCTACCAAGTTGCCCAGTAAAGCTGGGGAATAAAGAATTTCCTTCCAACAAAGAAAAGGCAGAAGCCTTTGTAGACATGTTCTCAGAATCAATGCGCATTGAAGGGCTATCATGTGAGCATAGAAAACAGAGAACAGAAGAGGAAAACAAAATAGAGTTGCATTCTGAACCAATCTCTGATCATGATGAATATGTCAATGCCCCAATCTTATTGAATGAAGTGAAAGAAGCATTATTGTCACTTTCCAACAAGAAAACATCTGTCGGTTTGGACGCAGTATCTAATGATATGCTGAAACATTTACCAGAAATTTTTTTATCTCTGCTACACAAACTTTGTAATAAATGTTGGATTGATGGTGTCATGCCAATGAAGTGGAAACAGTCTATAGTTGTTCCAGTACATAAGCAGGGAAAGCCAAAAACAGATAAAAGTAGTTACAGACCTATTGCCCTGACTTCACATACTGGCAAATTAATGGAGCGTATTATTCTTAAACGGTTAATGTATTACTGTCATAGAAATAACATAATCCCAATCAACCAAGCAGGCTTTCAAAAAGACCGATGTGCCATAGACAATTTGGTTAAACTTTCAACACACATTAAGAGCCAATTTGCTCGACGAAAAAAACGTTCTAGCAACATTTTTTGACATTAAAAAGGCTTATGACCAAGTTTGGCATGCTCGATTGTTGCTCAAACTGAAACATCTTGGGTTTTCTGGACATATATATCATTTTATTAAAAGTTTTCTGTGTAATAGAAGTATACAAGTCAGAGTAAACAACTCATACTCAGGCTTTAGGTCTCTTCACATGGGACTCCCCCAAGGTTCTGTTATAGCTCCTGTCTTGTTCAATATTTTATTACACGATCTTCCAAAAAAGTTATCAAATGATGTCGTTTTAGTGCAATATGCAGACGACATATGTATGTGGATGAATGTCAACATGAAGCGAAACACACCAAAACGGGCAATAAATTACATCAGAAAAATGTACCAAATCCAACTTGACAACATAAATGACTATATTTTTGAGAACGGACTTTCTTTTTCTGCTGAAAAAAACACATCTAGTACTTTTTAACAATGGTAGTAATCCAGATGAGCTACCGATTTTCAGGATTGGCAGTGAAATTATTCAATATAAAAACATAATAAAATTTGTGGGTGTTATTCTTACGTCTAAGCTATCTTGGAACGCACATATCGAGTATACCTTAACTAAAGCAAGAAAGTGTTTAAATTTACTTAAAATGGTAAGTAAGCAATTTTGGGGACAAAGCACTTTAAATCTTAAATGTTTAGCAACATCTCTTATTCGTTCCAAACTGTCTTATGGACAAGAGGTATTCTTCAATGCACCAAAGTATTTACTTAAAAAGTTACAAAGTATGGACTGTAAGGCATACAGGCTTGCCCTCGGAGTACCTTTTCATGCTCCGACTCTTGGAACTTACAGTGAAATTGGAGATATGCCACTAGATGAATACCGACAGTTGGCATGTGCAAAATATGTACTTAGAAGCACAACTACGGAAAATTTCACTTCAGACGAAGTAAAAATAAAATCAGAAATAAAATTTCCTAAAAGGGCGAAACAGATAACGTCTGTAAAGACAACTGGTACGTATGTTTCAGACCTTTTTGAAAAATCTGGAATCAATCAACATAT
>JASPKP010001881.1:5000-17500 GCA_030674155.1 Stramonita haemastoma | reverse complement strand
TATGTGTTTGTGTGTGTGTGTGTTGTGTGTTGTGTTGTGTTGTGTTGTGTTGTGGTGTGGTGTTGTGTGGTGTGTATGTATGTGTATGTGTGTGTGTGTTTGTGTGTTAGTGTTGTTCTTCAGTTTAATGTCTGTTCACATAAGTGATATTAGACAAAAAAAAAAAAAAAAAGCAAACGAATAATGTTACTTGTAGAACTTATAACCAATGGTAGAAACAAAAAGTAAATAAAAACACCAAAAGTGAACATTAAAACCCTAAACAATCAATCAGAACTTTTTAGAAAATTAACAAAAGAGCACGAGATCAATGTCTCTGTCTCGTAAACAAGCTACTGATATGTTCATAAACATTATAGTAGACTGTCAATAGGACTCACTCTTCTTCAGCGATAAGGCGAGTTCACACAGCAACCCACAGTTGCTTAATATGTTGTCCAGAGAGTTCTCACGTGTGATGGGCAGACACTGTTTTAAAACGGGACAGTCAAAAAGAATATGACTAACTGAAATCGTCCCATCACATATGCAACGCACATTTTTAGCATACTTCGTTTGGAAGGCATTTAATTTAAGTCTATTTATGAGACAAATGACCGATCTAAGACGCAATTTATCCAGCCCAAAACGTACACAAAGAATATGATTAAGGTCAGAAAAGGAAACATGATGATGAGAAAATCCAGCGTCTTCTTGTTTTTTTCTAACATGTTTCCAGCATGCCTGTTCGATCAAAGTATAATTCTCATCTACAGACATTGGTATGTTCAAAGTATCAGCACAAGCAAAACGCATTGCCGCATTTTTAGCAGCTCTATCAACCTTTTCATTGAATACTATATTGCAATGAGAAGGTACCCAGCAAAAGGTGACATCAGTGCCTCTTAGGATTAGAAAATGTATAAGATGTAATATTTCAGTGATAAGTTCTTGTCTTACTTTTGACCCGGAATTTTTAAGGGATTGGAGCACTGATTTTGAATCAACACATAACACCACCTTCACAATGGTCCTAGGAAAATCAAGTAAATAATTAGTGTTAGTGTGTGTTAGTGTGTGCGTGTGTGTGTTGTGTGTGTATGTCTGTGTTTGTGCATGTTGTGTGTGTGTGTGTGTGTGTGTGTGTGTGTGTGTGTGTGTGTGTGTGTGTGTGTGTGTGTGTGTGTGTGTGTTGTGTGTGGTGTGTGTGTGTTGTGTGTGTGTTGTGTGTGTGTTTGTGTTGTGTGTGTATGTGTGTTGTGTCTGTGTGTTTGTGTGTGTATGTATGTGTGTGTCTGTGTCTGTTCCTTTGTGTGTGTGTGTGTTGTGTGTGTGTGTGTGTGTGTGTGTGTGTGTGTGTGTGTGTGTGTGTATGTGCTTGTGTGTCTGGACTACTTTATTTAAGCCAGGGTGTCGTCTTGGCGTCTGGGATGTTGCCAAAAGAGCGGCACCAGTCATATTGTCAAAGAAGTTAATACACTGTGTCTGCATACAGTAGATGATCTGACTCTCTTGGTTCTGTGGCCTCTGTTACTGTTCACATGTCTTGAAAAACGATTAGAGAATGGACTGGGAAGGTAGAAAATATGCATGAGGGATGACAGAAATGTCAGTGAAAGAAAAAGAGAATGATAGAAAAGGGGGAACATTTTAGCACAGAATTATACTGAAAGAGCCCCTGGCATCCCCAGTGGGGCAGATTGTAGAGACTGTCTGAAACAACGGTGTTGTATTTCTCTTTGTTGCTTCGTCTCTTTCTATGTATGACTGCTTCTAAATACACAATACATTAAATAGAGCTAGATGTTTTTGTGTGTTTCAGGTTCGATTCTATAATTGTGTGAATTGTAGTGTGTGTGTGTGTGTGTGTGTGTGTGTGTGTGTGTGTGTGTGTGTGTGTGTGTGTGTGTGTGTGTGTGTGTGTGTGTGTGTGTGTGTGTGGTGTGCGCGCGCGCTCGCACGCACTCACACGCGCCTGTGTGTGTGTGCATGTGTGTGTGAGAGTGAGGAAGAGAGAGAGAGAGAGAGAGAGAGAGAGAGAGAGAGAGAGAGAGAGAGAGAGAGAGAGGAGAGAGAGAGAGAGAGAGAGAGAGAGAGAGAGGAGAGAGAGAGAGAGAGAGAGAGAGAGAGAGCTACAAACTGCTAAGTTTTATTCTGTAGTCTGAATGCGTTATTAACATCCAAGTCACAGGTCATGTTCCCAAAATAACAAGTCTGTACATTCTGGTTTAGTTTCTTGAAAATATCGAATCATTAATAGACCATGACATGGTATACAGTTTATCATTTCACTCTAAATATGAAGACTTTTTTGTAGTAATAAAGAAGTATAATCCATGTTGATTCTCTGCTGAAAAGGGTATATCCCTACTGGCTATCTTTCTATCCCTTCCTTTCCAGTCCTACATATCAAAGATAATAGTAATGATGACGATGGTAATATTAGTGATAAAAGCAATCATAAATGGATAACACTGATCAAGTCTTACAGAACGATGGTAATATTAGTGATAAAAACAATCATAAATGGATAAAACTGATCAAGTCTTACAGAACGATGGTAATATTAGTGATAAAAACAATCATAAATGGATAACACTGATCAAGTCTTACAGAATGAGAAAGCCTGCCCCCACCCCCACCCCCCCACCCCTAAGAAAAATAAATCAATAAAAATAAATCGCTGTTTGAAGTTTCACCCTTTTTTTTATAACCAAGTTTGTTCCATTTCGACTAATTTAAACTGATCATAAAGATGAAATCAAGAATGAACAAAGTAAAAATTGTTAAAACTTCGTTTGAAGAAACGGGTTTTAAAAAAAATCACCGTGTTCAAGAGAGGTAATGCAGAAAAATGTAACTTGGAAGCACTGGAGGAAGTTGTGTCCCCTGCCTCGCAATGTTTCTGTGAAACGGTGAATTTTCCTACGGCCCTAATAAGATCAGCTTCCGGATTTATGACGTAATTTACCCTCCCCCCCCCCCCCCCTCTATAAACAAAAAAACGAAACCTTTTCGTTTGTGTCCCCCTCCCCCTTCCTATCCCTCTCTGATTATTCTCTACCCGTGTCTGCCATTTTCTTCTTTGGAATAAATGATGCATGTGTCCTTTTCTTTGAAATCTTCCACACTGCTATTCATGACGCTCTTGTTGTTGCTGCTGTTGTTGCTTGATCATAATGATAAATACATGTGAGGGACATTCTCTTTTTGTTAGAAGTGATTGACTCCATGTGGTTGGGTTGATTGGCTGAGTGTTTGTTGTTGTATCAACTGATGCATACACTCCCTGATAAGAACAAGCACTGGATTAAAAAAAAAAAAAGTACATGGGTGTTTATTCATTATCCTTCACTAGAAAATACAGGTAGAATGTGCTGAATCACATGCATGTCTTTGTTTCTAGTGCTCTATTCCAGAAGTAAAAATAGAAATGGCTAAAACAGCACTAAACAAAAAGAGAGGAAACGGCTGCTCAGTGCACAGACTGAGCCAACAGTACTCTGCCCATGCTCATGTATTCGGGGGTAAAAAAGGAATACCTAACATTAATGACAGCGGGTTTTTTTTCGTATGATCTACCTAGATCTGAAATGGGTACTGGGAAAGGGGAGGTGAGGGGGTGTGTGTTTTCTGCCTGTCTGGTGTGGGGTGGGGTTTCTGGTAACTTGCAATGGTGACATTGTCATTATTCGCTCAATATGGTGACAAGCACTTGCAGTGGTGACATTGTCATTATTCGCTCAATATGGTGACAAGCACTTGCAATGGTGACATTGTCATTATTCGCTCAATATGGTGACAAGCACTTGCAATGGTGACATTGTCATTATTCGCTCAATATGGTGACAAGCACTTGCAATGGTGACATTGTCATTATTCGCTCAATATGGTGACAAGCACTTGCAATGGTGACATTGTCATTATTCGCTCAATATGGTGACAAGCACTTTTCAATGGTGACATTGTCATTATTTTCTAAATATGGTCACAAACACTTGCAATGGTGACATTGTCATTATTTGCTCAATATGGTAACAAACACTTGCAATGGTGACATTGTCACTATTCGCTCAATATGGTCACAAACACTTGCAATGGTGACATTGTCACTATTCGCTCAATATGGTCACAAACACTCTTTTAGGTTCTATAAGAAACAAGTTTTAAAACCCCAACCATCTCTTACTTGACATCTGAGAGGTTTACATAACATCATACACTATAAAAATGTATTTATTTATTGATTTATTCATATCATACACACACGCATGCGCGCGCACGCACGTACGCACACACGCATTTGCGCCCACTTTACTTCAAAATCTATGCGGAACACATTTTGTGATGCGCTGATGTATTTTTGCATCCTTTAGGTAAAACATTATCTTTATCAGATTATGGGATAAGTTGTTTTGTTTTTTTAACTTGTCTGAAATTGATCTTTTAGTTTGAACAGTGTTCACAATTTTAGTTATCAAATGTTGGCTTGGAATTTGTCTAAAGTTTTGCTCATCTTTGCTGCAGCGTTACCCTTGATAAGATTTTATTCCCTGGTATCTTTGTGGTTGGCTGGGCTTTTGACAAACATGAATTGAAAAAAAAAGTCTTATTGTCAAAGAGGAAACACGCACGCACGCACGCACGCATGCACGCACGCACGCACACACGCATGCATGCATGCATACACGCACACTGGAGAGAGAGAGAGAGAGAGAGAGAGAGAGAGAGAGAGAGAGAGAGGAGAGAGAGAGAGAGAGAGAGAGAGAGAGAGAGAGAGAGAGAGAGTTGATTTGATTTGATTGATTGATTTGATTTGATTTATTCTTTTATATCGAGCATAATGGAATAAGCACTCTTGTGCTTTTTAACATCCAGTCCCCGTGTGTATGCAGTTTTGTAAATGTCATCTGTTCCCACCGGCACACGATGGCCTACTCTTACGAAAAGCTGAACAGGATTTAACGTGTGCTCAAGATGTTCTGCGTGCGTTCGCACACGGGGCCTCGGTTTAAAGTCTCATCCGAAGGACTTTTGGGGAGAGTGGAGTCAGCACTGATGTTAACTCCAGGAGAAAAATCTCCTCGACCGGACTCGACCCCGGGTCGTCAAATTGCCAGCGCAATGTTCTGACCACTAGGCTATCCGTCCCCCTGAGAGAGAGAGAGAGAGAGACACTGACACTGACTGACACTGACACTGACACAGTTTTATTGTCCATACAGCATTACAGCCCTGTAGACAAGGGGGAATAACAAGTTCAGATGAATTTGTGTAACATAATAACATTTTTCAAATTTTCCTCTCACTTCGCACTTACATTATGCTACTGCACATTCTAATTGCCACGCAGGTGACACATACACACACACACACACACAGAGAGAGAGAGAGAGAGAGAGAGAGAGAGAGAGAGAGAGAGAGAGAGAGAGAGAGAGAGAGAGAGAGAGAGAGAGAGAGAGAGAGAGAGAGAGAGAGAGAGACAGACAGACAGACAGACAGACAGACAGACAGACAGACAGACAGACAGACAGACAGACAGACAGACAGACAGACAGACAGACAGACAGACAGACAGAGATACTAAGGGAGACAGAGAGAGAATACAAAATATTTTATTCAGATTTATGCCCTACATGTAATGCCACAGACAATTGTTCTTTACTAAAAAAATAGTCTCAGAATCACATTATTGTATTAAACATTTATTATACTTTAGGTTGTAACAGTATCAAGATATTTCAAAGCTTTGTAAATACATATACATTGCAAGGTTACATAATACACTCTCATTTCTTTCTGCCATGAGTAAATTCAATGTAAAACGACATAAGTTATCATAATACTTTGGCTGAAAAATATCTAGTTCTCAAATCACGAAGAGTTGGACAGCTTTGCATGAAATCAATTTCGTTTTCCTCAACACAATGACACAAACGGCATGTTTTTATCATCCTCCATTCTTCAGTTACGTCTATTTCTAGGACATTCAATGGCTGAAACACCAAATCTGAATATTGTAAGCGCACTTTTCACACATGTATTTATTGCAATTTCAATAATATGGTTCCACAATATTCTTTAATTCAAACAATCCATATTCTGCAAGTCTTTCACTATTTTCGATATCATCAATAATGCCAGTCTTGCCATTTACAATCAATAATTTGCTGCCTAAAGCACTTGATAAAGTTTCAGATACTATGCACACACTGATGACAGACAGACATACATGTTGAACAGAATATAGAACGCTTGTTTTAGATACTAAAATCCAGTTCAATAATTTGGTTGAAAGCATTTTCTAGAAAGCTTTTCTGATTACGGTGTGAAAAATGTGAAAATATTTTGTATACTGATATGCAGATGATTATCACAACCTGGAAAAAAACTTTTTTTTATGACATTGCACATACACAGGCACGCAAGCACACGTGCGCACGCACAGATGCACGCAAGCACGCACGCACACACACACACACACACACACACAAACCTGGCACACAAATCTCCTTCAACGCCTGTGGTGCCAACAGCTATGGATTTTCTCAGCCCTCTAAATTAAAGCATAGTTATAAAACTGATGAATTTCACACATCTTCAAGTACCTAAACATGACTACAAAGGGCCAAGGACAAACTTCTGTTGCCGGTTGCATAAAGATCTGATATTTAGTCGAAAGAAATACCTCTTCTAACAACATAATGTCAGTAAAGAGTCAAGACCCACAAAAGAAACCTGAGTGAAATCCAGGGAGGCAGAGGGAACTAAACATCCCAGCAGGGAAGAGGGGAGGGGAGGGGGCGTGTCCTCTCTACACCAGAGTGTGGTGCAAAGTCCAGTTTTCTGTGAGGACCCTACCCACAAGGCCCTTTGTCACAAGCAGTCACACATAGGTGTAGCCTTGACTCCAACACTCCCTTAGCTAGGTAAAACGTGTGTGTGTGTGTGTGTGTGTGTGTGTGTGTGTGTGTGTGTGTGTGTGTGTGTGTGTGTGTGTGTGTGTGTGTTTACATATTGGCAGGGGAACATCTTAACTATCCTGCCACCTTCCTTCTTCAGACCAGTTCAGACCATATTGTGTTTAATCCGATATGCTTTTGAAACACAGACATGACAGAAAGTTAAATTCCATCCTTTCAGCCAGAAAATACAGACACCCCGAGTAAGTGTGAGCAAAATTTCAGCTTGTAAGTTGTGCAAACCTTGTATTTTCCTCAGTAAACTGGTCAGTTGGGAAGTCGAGTGCCAGTGGTGTGTGCTCACCACCTGCCCTTTATCAGGCACACGCCGCCATGACAGACATGAAAAAGGAAAGCAATACTGGTACAGGAAACATTTCTCTTGATCTTCTAAAGGGAACATGCAACATTTTCTTCACTCATTTAAAAGCAAAACAGAAGAGAGTACATGCTATCAACAAATGGGCTTCCAATTCACCTTTCATTGGAACAAAACCAACTGGAAAGCTGCTTAAAATATATATTTCAAAACAATGCAATAAAATTTGGACCCTGAAGTAATAAAATGGGGGGGGGGGGACAAAAGAAGATATTAATTGCATAATTCAAACAAGTCCACCAGATACCATGCAAAACCACAAAGAAATTCACACAATCCAATCAAATCCAATTATGTTGCTTATAGCCCCGCCGACCGCACAGGCCATATCAGGGCTATCACCTCGTCATATTTTAAAACTCGTATTAAAAGTGTGCGACTATGTACAGTTTAAAACGAGGTATAGAACCAACTCAACTGTCCTTGCTTGTATCGACGCCCCGGCCGACACAATTCACACAAAAGGACAGTTTAAAAACATGACTAAACCACGACCTTCAGGTTGTCATACGACAGGATACAGGCAACAAGCTACACACATGCACTTTCCTTCATCTAAAGATGAATATGGGCAATGCTTGGAATGGTTTCATGCAACCAAACCAGTGACAACAGTCCAGATAAAGACCCCCAAGAATCAAACCTCCAAAACAAATATTGAAACATCAAATACCACTGTTGCCTTCTTTGAGATTACTAAAATTCATAAAGGCAGGGGAGTTAATTTGAAAAAAAAACTTGCCTGATGACTACTAGTGCCTATGGAATTCTGCCGTCCTTGCCGAAATATCAACGTTTAAATCGCAGAAATGACAATCAAGATGATGAATACAATCCATTTTATGTATTAAAAGACACAAAACAATTAATCAGACATTCATATAAATGTGTATTAGAAAAATTAATCAAACATTCTCATATTAATGTACCATCGAGATGATGAATACATTCAATTACATGATAAATCCACAATAAGAATAAAAATATTCATATAAATGTACCATCAAGATGATGAAGATATTCAATTATGTGACAAATCCACTAAATAAAAAAAACTATTTAAAAAACCCATTCATATAAATGTACCTAGCTGACAAAAAGAGTGGCTTCAGTTGCCAGGGTTTTTTTTTTATTGTCGTGGAGAGTCCTTTCATAATCGTGAGATTGTATGCAGACAACTGCTTTTAATCCCCATGAAGATAGCAGCATTCCGACTTCAAAGATGCTGTCAAAACCCTGTTGTCAAACATCATTATTATTATTTGTACTGCTTTTATTTTATTGTATACATTGTATCCGTTTTAGTTCTGACAAACTGACCATTTTATTCAAACCACGCTGGCCTCTTCGGGGCTGTGGTGTCGTCACAAGCCTGGCGCCATGCATATCAAAGATGTTGGTAAAGTGTGTATGCATTCAGTACCATGGTGCCATGGGCTCTGGTACTGTGCGAAAGTTGGGATAGGACGGGACTCAAACCGGTGCTTTTTATCACGTCTTTTCGAAAAACGTGTCTTATTCTTGGGGGGGTGTATGCACGTGCTTGCATGTGTGCGCATGCTTGTGTTTTGTATGTGTTTTCTCGTGAGTCTGCGTATGGCGACAGCTCTGCACCTTGCTTTAGTGCATCCTGTTATTGTGTGTGTGTGTGTGTGTGTGTGTGTGTGTGTGTGTGTGTGTGTGTGTGTGTGTGTGTGTGTGTGTGTGTGTGAGAGAGAGAGAGAGAGAGAGAGAGAGAGGAGGGGGGGGGGGGGGAGGGGTTATATATGCATCAGATCTTGTATCCACACTCCACATTTGTAAACACAGTCATTCATGAATGTAACTCTGAACAAAGAATTGGCCAAGTTTCAGTTTTCATTTTCAGACTTCTTTGGCACCACGTTTCATCAGGTTTTGACACTGTGTTTAAGATAACTAAGTTTCCTTATCACTTTGTTTTCTTTCAGCTGCAAGCAGGCTACCCAACCCTAACTCCAGCTTTTCTTTGGGGGCTGAAGGGGGAGGTAGGCTTTTCCCAATGCTCTGACCAGCAGTGACGAGACACTGACCCACCGAATGACTTTTTCTCTGATTCTGAATTCTCTGCCAGCATCTGAACATACCTCAGACCACAATGACGTGTTCATTCCAGCATGCTTTTATAACACTGAAGTGACAACAAGCTTAATTCCAGCTGTCATCTTTACAATCTGAAAAGTACAAACGCCTTGAAGAAATAAGTGCAACATTGCTCTTTAAAAATAGTTTTATACAACTGTAAGTCACAGCAGATTTCTCTGCGTGAAATTCCCAGAGAGTGCGTCGCCACAAGAGCAGTGCCATTATTTTTCGTTCTTTACCGGGATGCAACTGCATTTGTTTACCGATCAGAGTTGCTGTTTCGTACATCATTTTGCCAAGGACAACTCTTGTTGCCGTGAGATTTTTTTTGTTTTTTTTGCTTCAGCTAAAAGAAAAATAATGTATAACATGGAACCTCAGTTTATCGTATCATCCGAAAGACTAGCGCCCATACCACCACTCGGTCTAATGGATGAGGGAAAAGTTTGGGACCCAAACGGGGATCAAACCACCAACACGGACTTTTCGACTTTTTGCTTTCTAGGCAGGCGCGTTACCTCTAGACCACTGATCCACTGTAAGTCTTGGAAAGAGGGAGATGCACAAAGCTTGGTATTTTTATCAGGATAAAGTCAGTTGGGTTGTCAAGTGCCACTAGTGTTTACTCACCACTAATTGAAAGGTATACAATTATCAATATTGTAACTCTGTAATTATGCTATACATATAATGCAGAAAAAATCAAAGCAATAACATGAAATACAAGAAAAGTGGAAGCAATACTGGCCACAGGAAACAGCTTTGCTGGACCTTTAAAAAAGACCAGGCAACATTTTCCTCCCTCATTCTGGCGGACAAACTTGGAATTTTCAATAATTATACAGGTGATAGAATTGGGCTGTAAATAGTTTATCCACACCTTCTCCAGTTGGGAGTCAAGAACACGCTTATCTGGATTCGGAAAAAAGATTATTTTAACGTTAAAGCAAACAATTTAACATGCTACTGGCAAAGGGGGTTCTACTTCATCCTTTCATGGAAATAGAAACTGAAAAGCAGCCCCAACCCCAACATGTTTTAAAGTAATATGCACATAATTTTTGACTCTGCAATAATAGGAAATAGGGTGGGGAAGGGACAGCACACAAAGTCAAGGGCATCAACTGCGTAGCTCAAGTCTACTAGACACCACAAAACCACTGTATAATAATTTCACATAAAATGGACAGGTAGGGATATGCTTTAAGCCATGTCCTTCAGGAAAAAACTGATACAGGCAACAATCTACACACATACTATCCTTCATTTGAAGGTGAAACAATGTGGGCATTGTTTGGAGTGGTTACATGCAAGTAAACCAGTCACACAATTACCCAGATAAAGTGGAGACATTTTAAACCCTCCGAAAGGAATAGTGAAAGATCAAATACCAAAAAAATTACTAAACATATTTTATATCAAAAGAAAAAAACCCATTGTAAGTTGCTTCACTCTGTGTTCAGTATTTCAAATTGAATACATAAAAATGCATACATAAATCATCTTTTGGTAATAAAACCCAAGATAACTATACATGAATAACGTTTTAATACAAACAAAAGATATGACCAACGGGGAAAAGAAAAATGGAAAAGCCAAACACTTTCAATACGAAACTAGGGGTCCATAAGCATTCCTTGACGAAACACTCGTTTTTTCCTGCTTGAACAAATGATTCAAAGGAAAATTTAAAGAAAAAAACACTACAGCTAACTGTTTCGTAGAACTACTCGGAACAAGTTTACAATCATTTTAAACCACTTTCCACTTTTATACACGTTTCCTAAGAGCTCCAAAGCAAAGCATACAGAAAGGCTGAACAAAACAAAACAAACAAAAAAAAAAACAAAAAAAATAGCCTGTACCACTCTGTCATCGCAGTGATCTGCTAGAATACATTACTTTACATTTGCTACACTGGAATTTTGGAATACACACATAATTTTCAAGTCAACATTTTGCAAAACAATAGCGCAAATGAACATAACAGATACAGTACAAAGGTTGGACAATATGAAAAAAAACAGACAATAAATGATGCAGCCATGAGTAGTGTTTTGATGTGAAATTTGTCACTTAAGTCTTGCTACCACCAGATTTTTTGTTGGGCCTCTAACGTCTTTTTCCATTGATGTCTTGCTTCATTCTCTTGTCCCCCTTTTACTGTTCTTCATCGACCATTCTGGCTTGTTTTCTTATAATTACATTGTGGAGCGTCCGATCCATCTTTCTACCCACTTTTTACTTTACAGATTGAACAAAAAATCAAAGAGAATTATCATAGAGTAAGCTTGTAAAAACAATGGAAACCAAAGACTGTAGTGAGAGATCAAATCAAACCAAATAAATTAAAATTTTATTTCCAGATGGTACATTGAGTAAGCAATAAATTTACTTTTTTTCATTAAGCCATCTATCTAGCAAAAAATAACAACAACAACAACAACAACAACAAAAAGAAAAAACAAAAAAAACAAAAAGCCTTTAACCAAAGAACAGACAAAACTAACAGAAATGAAGCAGCAAGCAAACAAGCAAAGTACAACCAAGAAAACCTTACCCAAAAATATGTAGCTACAACATTGTTACAACTCATAACAACAAAATGAACTCAAAATGAACTAAAGAAAATGCAATGAAAATAATAATAATTAGAATTAGAAGAATAACAACAACAATAGTGATAATAGTATGATAATAATACACTAAGATTCACCCCTTCACGTAGGCTACACACACACACGCGCGCGCGCGCACACACACACACACACACACACACACACGCGCGCGTGCACGCACACACAACTCACTCACGCATGCACGCACGCACGCACGCACATGCAAATCACACACACACACACACACACACACACACACACACACACACACACACACACACACACACACACACACACACACACACACACACACACACACACACTTACACATATACAAGCATATGTCCTCGCGCGCACATGTACTCGAGTTGGTTTCTTTTTTAGTCATAGAAGAAAAGAATGATAAAAGTCAAACAATCATATCAGGTTACAGTATCATCCATTCTTTTACATTCATCC
>JASPKP010001880.1:12500-20000 GCA_030674155.1 Stramonita haemastoma | reverse complement strand
GTTGAGCACAATCTTCTTTCTCTTCAGTTTACAAAGGAATATACCACATGTTAAGCACAATCTTCTTTCTCTCCAGTTTACAAAGGAATATACCACATGTTGAGCACAATCTTCTTTCTCTCAGTTTACAAAGGAATATACCAAAATGTTAAGCACAATCTTCTTTCTCTCCAGTTTACAAAGGAATATACCACATGTTAAGCACAATCTTCTTTCTCTCCGTTTACAAAGGAATATACCACATGTTGAACACAATCTTCTTTCTCTCCAGTTTACAAAGGAATATACCACATTTGAGCACATTCTCATTTCTCTCCAGTTTACAAAGGAATATAACACAAAGTTGAGCACATTCTTCTTTCTCTCCAGTTTACAAAGGAATATACCACATTTGAGCCACATTTTTCTTTCTCTCCAGTTTACAAAGGAATATACCACATGTTGAGCACATTCTTCTTTCTCTCCAGTTTACAAAGGAATATACCACATATTGAGCACATTCTTCTTTCTCTCATTTACAAAGGAATATACCACATGTGAGCACATTCTTCTGTCTCTCCAGTCTTCAGGCACATACATCACTTTCATTTAACATGTAGAATTCCATAGATTAAAATATTTAGATATATGTATCCACAAGCTTACGTTTTCAGGCCTGCAACATGCGAGCACACACACACACACACACACACACACACACACACACACACCACACACACACACACACACACACACACACACACACACACACACACACACACACACAGAGAAGAGACAGAGACAGAGACAAGACACAGAAAACACAGAGAGACAGAGAGACAGAGATTTGGATTTAATTTGATTGATTTGATTTGATTTATTCTTTTATATCGGGGGGATAATGGAATAAAGCACTCTTGTGCTTTTTTCATCCAGTCCCCAGTGGATATGTAGTTTGTAAATGTCATCTGTTCCCACCGGCACACGATGGCCTACTCTACGAAAAGCGGAGAGAGAGAGAGAAGAGAGGAGAGAAAGAGGAGAGAGAGAGAGAGAGAGAGAGAGAGAGAGAGAGAGAGAGAGAGAGAGAGAGAGAGAAGAGAGTGAGGGGAGAGAGAGAGAGAGAGAAAGAGAGAGAGAGAAGAGAGAGAGAGAGAGAGAGAGAGAGAGAGAGAGAAGAGAGAGAGAGAGAGAAGAGAAGAGAGAGCCGCTATACAAAAATATAGCATTTATAACTCTGTAAAACAATGGCTATGTACAAAAAATGTTAGTGATCACACGGACCCCACATCACGAAAGTAGCGTTATCAAACATTTCTGTGCAACTGGCACTATAATAATAATTATGTACGCGCCATCTCACACGGTTGGAACAGAGTTAGCCAAATGAAGCGTTGCCACAGAGCAAGGCAAATTCTGTCTTCAGCACTTGCATTCATCAATGATAGACAATCACATTATGAGTATGATACATTTTCGAGCGATGTTTTTTTTTCAGCACAAGCTATCAATTTGCTGTCAATTTTGGGGCTTGATCCTATACTCGACTTCTTGCAGTTTGTAGTTGTGAGGCTGTGATAATATAGAACACTTTGAGAGTCACCCAGAATACGCACTCTGTCTCACTCATCCTTACCCAGGTTCACTGGAATTGAAAGTAGTAACTGGATATGAAGTTTGATGCATATGATGGCTCTTTTCAAGTACCATCGCTGTATTAGGCAGCCATATTCGACTTTAGAGATTTTTTTTTTAACATGGGTGAAAGGAGAGTAAAGGTGTTATGCTAAATAGCTTGTCATGCTGAGGAAAATCTTAACATTTTTTTTTTTTTTAATTTTATTTTAATTTTTTTTTATAATACATAAAAGCATGTGTCATGTAAGTCTGCGGACAATATTTTTGAATCGGGCTATAACCTTGTTTTTTTTTAAATGTGTTTCTATTATTCCTCTTAATTTGTTTTTCTTTTGGAGCAGATTTTACATTTGTATTAATTACTGTCTTCACTAAAGAAATGGCTGGTAAGAGAGAAAATCTTCACTCTTCGTGTTCAGAATAAATGCTTGTTGGTGCTTCTCATCCTGCAAGTTGAACAAGAAACTCTTGCTGTAATCAACATGCTTTTTCCCACAGTTGTAGGAAGGCCTTAGGCTATGCATGTGCGCACACAAAAAGAACAGAAAGGCTGGGTTTTTTTTTTTTTTTAGAAAAAAAAAAATAATAGAACTGCGATAGAAGAATGTCTTGCTGGAAGCAAAGATCAATGAGAGAGAGAGAGAGAGAGAGAGAGAAGAGAGAGAGAGGAGAGTAGAGAGAGAGAGAGAGAGAGAGAGTGAGGGAGAGGAGAGAGAGAGAGAGTGATGGGAGAGAAGAGAGAGAGAGAGAGAGAGAGAGAGAGAGAGAGGAGAGAGAGAGAGAGAGAGAGAGAAGAGAGATACAGACAGACAGACAGACAGACAGACAGAGAAAAAAACCCCAAACAAGGGGACAGAGAGAGAGAGAGAGAGACATACAGACTTTCAGACAAAAGACAGACAGACAGACAGAGAAAAAGAGAGACAAGAGAACAGAGAGAGACAGAGAGGAAAGACAAGAGAGAACAGAGAAAAACAGAGAAGAACAGAGAGGAGAACAGACAGACACAGAAAAGAAGAGAGAGAGAAGAGAGAGAGGAGAGAGAGAGAGGGGAGAGAGAGAGAAAAGAGAGAGGGCGAGAGACAGAGAGAGAGAGCAAGGGAAAAGAGAGAGAAGAAGAGAGAAAAGAGAGAAAAGGGGGAGAGAGGGGGAAAGAGAGAAAAGAGAGAGGAAGAGAGCAATTTCTCCAGAATGAAATCCCCCTGTTCCCGAAAAGTCAGTCCACGAGCGAGATGATTACACCCCTTTGAAGAAACGAAGCTGTGATGACCTTCATATCCGGAAAAAACCATCCCCGCACATCCACCCACACACACACTGAAAAAACTCTGGTTTGTCCTTTTCCCTTTTTGGGGGTTGTGTGGGTTTTCTATTTGGTTTTCTGGGTTTTTTTTGGTTGTGTTTTGTTGATTTTTTTTTTATAAATTTCAATTCTTTCTCAATCAAAAGACAATATTTTTTGAAAAAAAGACAAAACATTTTGACTTTTTTCACAAAATAAATGGACGTTTATGACAAGAAAAAGAGGGCCCCCCCAGCAGCCTTTTAATGGTCATCGTCGTCAATGGTCATCTCCACTTAAAAAAACAACAACTTCAAGCTAGTTTTTTTATATTTGAATTACTTAAATGTTTGAACGAATAAAGAAATGCAGCTCTCTTGTGTTCCCCCTTTGAATTTATGATTCCCCATCAAATGCCTGTTTAGAAATTTTAAATGCCCCTTTATGGGATTTTAAAATGTTTTTGACTTGGCCTGACGTGGCCCCTTTACAGTAGTGGCAGTAATGAGATGATTCAATTGTCAATTCATTTGTTTTTATTCTTGGATAACTGCTTTTTTAATGTAACTTTGGGGATTATAGAAGAAATTTAATAAAAAAGGAACCCCCCACACAAACGCCACAAACACACCCCACATAATAATTTATATGAGGATAGAACAACAACAACAGCAATATAATAACAATAACAACCCAAAATTTAAAACATAATAATAATAATAATAATAATAATAATAAAATAAATAAAAAATAAAAATAATAATCTATAATAATAATAATAATAATATAACAAAACAATAACAATCTACCATTTTTCCCAGCTGAACTGACAGATCTGCCTTTGAATGTAGCTGCCGCAAAAGATATCTTCCTTCTCAAGAAAAAATCCACTCTTCCTGAAAGCCGCTCGTCTGCTATTCAGAGAGATGTCTCATCTAAATCAGCACACATACTAAAATGGAGAACTACAATATATATTGACATGTTCAAATTTTAACCACTTCAATTTTGATATTCAGGTGTCATCTCAAACTGAAAAGCAAGGACTCTTTCCTTTTCGAACACGATAAGTGCAGGTGAAGACATTTTTTTTTCCCGAGAAAGCAAAAATAAAACGGCATTGCTTACTCAGCCGAATTTGAGGAAAATCGCCCTGAAGAGAGAGAGAGAGAGAGAGAGAGTGAGAGAGAGAAGAGAGAAGAGAGAGAGAGAGAAGAGAGAGACAGAGACAGAGACAGAGACCAGAGACAGAGAGAGAGAGAGAGACAGAGAAAAAGAGACAGAGAAAAGAGAGAGAGAGAGAGAGAGGAGAAGAGAGAGAGAGAGAGAGAGAGAGAGAGAGAGAGAGAGAGCTTGGTGGTGGGGAATTTAACTCCTGCATGTCTAAAGGAGAACCTAAGATAGATATTATGATCTGCCCCCCTCCCCCCCAAATCCTTTCGCTATCAAAAACCCTCTTCATTTTATTTCATTTGTTAACAGTAAATTGAATGTCTCAGTCTTCCATCAAATATAACTAAACATGCATCTTTAGAATTTGCAGGTATGGAATAAGTAACTACGTGGTTCTGGGTCTTTAGTATTTACGAAGTAAATGAGGAATCCTGTTTTCCACCAGACTTACGATTTGGTTTGTTTTAAGTCTGGAAGTCTTTCACTCTCTGCTCAAAATGTTTGGTTTAGTTTTAAATGCGCATACAATTTCTCGATATGCCAAACTGAAAATATCACTGTTTGGTCATATGTTTTAATGTAGCAGCAGATGCCCATTTTCAGTCATGACAGCTAGCTGTCAGAATGTTTTTGGTATTATTGATCTATAACATCAGAACATGTTTTTATCACTATTTGTGTTATAGTCCTTTGGGTGAACTATAGACCGAGGCCCGAGTGTGAACGCACGCAGAACATCTTACGCACACTTTTAAAACCCGTTCTGCTCTTTGGAAGAGCAGGCCATTGTGTGCATATGGGAAAACGAATGACAGAATTGACAAAACTACATACACACTGGGACTGGATGTAAAAAAAACCCAGATGAGCGCTTAATTCCATTATCCTCGATATAAAAGACAAAATACATAAATAAATAAATAAATAATATAATAAATACTTAAATAAATACATCAATAGTTGGATTAAAAAAAAAAAACACACCCATTAGCGTCCAGAACGATTCTGGTTGGCTTGTTTTTTCAGTATCAACAGTAACAAAGTTGTCGCCTCCCTCCGTCTTCCTGCTGACAGCAGCTCATGGTTCCTGCGGAATAGCAAGTCTGTGTTTTCCTGTGGCATGATGTGTGATGAAACAGGCGTGTTTCATGAATGAACGATCCATTTGGAAGCCTACATGCAACCTAACATGCAAACCACTGCATTGCGGTGGTCTGGTCGATTTGCACTTCTTTAGTATGTGTATTCTTGTTGTGATTTGTTTTACATGCACTAGATGTGTCGTTTTTATGTTTGTTATTTTTTTATACTAAGCTTTGTATAATAATACAGCACATACACAGTAAACACACACATACACGCGCGCGCGCGCACACACACGCACTTACACACACACATCACGCATCCACACCCACCCTCCACCCCACACACACGCACGCACACACACACACAAGCACACATTCACACACCAACACACAGACTGACAGACAGACAGACAGACAGACAAACACACACATACACACACACACACGTACACACGCACACACACACATACACACAGATACACTTACACTTAAATTACCAGGATTTCAGAGGTTTACACATATAAGATCGTGCCAGATCCTGTTTGTTCTTTCACACAACAAATAATACAATACAAATGCAATACTGTTCGATACAACACAACACAAAGCCATTCCACGTCAAGCCCCACACACAATGCAACACAACATGATACAATACAACCCAACCCAACCCAACCCAACCCAACCCAACACAGTCATGCAATCAGTCCTGACCTAGCGTGTCAGGATCAATATCAGGCTGGAGAGAGAGAGAGGGTGTTGGTGGGTATACAGAGACGGCTGGCTACCTTCTTCTATAGCGTGGAACCTGGCAATGAAACAGAACTTTAGGTACATGAGCTTGAAAGGCAAACAGTGCTTCACACAGTCCAACTAGGCTAGTCCCCGAGACTAACGAGCAAACATGGAAAGGAGTCAGAGAGGGAGAGGGAGAGGGAGAGGGAGAGGGAAGGAGAGAGAGAGAGAGAGAGAGGGAGGGAGGGAGAGAGAGAGGGAGATAGATATAAGATAATAGATACATAGATAGATAGTATAGATAGATACATAGATAGAGAGAGAAGAGAGAGAGAGACAGAGAGAGACACAGAGAGAGAGAGAGAGAGAGAGAGAGAGAGAGAGAGAGAAAAGACAGACAGACAGACAGACAGACAGACAGACAGACAGACAGACAGACAGACAGACAGAGACAGAGGCAAACAGACAAACCCACAGACAAACCCACAGACAGACCCACAGACAGACAGACAGACCCAAAGACATTAATTTAGAGTACCAGAAAGAGATAGCTCTTCATAGATATCAAGAAAAAAAAATTTGGTCGGCGGGAAAGCCAGACTTCAAGTATTTCTAGTTCTGTCCACAGCAGGAAGTGTGTTTGGTTTGCTGCGTGTCTGATGTGATGGCCCAGACTAGTCCCTCTGCTAAACCAGAAAAAAAGAGTGTGTTTTTATTATTCCTTTCCTAGCAACCATCTATTCAGGTAGTTCGTAAGCTGCAGACACCCTCTTGAAGCTGTCAAGAAAAAAGTAGATATCATTATTATCGTTGCATCCCTATCAACGTTTTGTTTTACTGTACGATTGCTCTTTACAATGATACAAATAGCTACGGATTCACACCTGCGGACTATTCACTTAGGATGAAACATGAGTCAGCTAAAAATTTTTTTAGACAGGAGCTAGAGAATGGATGGGAGTATAAACCGACACCCTGCGTTTGTAAACGCACGCAGAACATTAATATTTTGTCCGCAAGTTCGTTCTGCCTTTGAAAGAGTAAGCTACTCGTACCGGTAAGAACGGATGATAAAAAAATGCATAAAAAACGCATGCACACTGGTGTTGTGTTTACACATCATCCCCGAATACGGATGCTGGCTACCTTACTGCCGGAAAGAAACGGTTGCAGACGCAAAGATTTCACGGATGGTGAACCTCGTAGCCTTAGTCGAGGGACAAAAAACGAAACAAACAAACGCGACAGAATTTGCAAATTTGGTTAAATCTCACTTCCTGAACTAGTTTCCAGGGAGAGGGAAAAAGAAGAGATAAATTTCTTTGGAAAGACTGACTTTCAGCAGAAAATCTGTTTTATACCGAACGGGCTTTGTCAGTTGAATACAGGAGGAAGTCACACAGTCACATGACCTGCAGGACTTCCGGTTTTCGTCACGTGATTGAAGTTTGTGACCTCAAGGAGCCACCATTGTACATCTGGATTTGTCATTTTAAGAGATTCTGCTGGCAAAGCTTTTTTGCTATTCTTTCTGCTGATATTTTGACCAAGCTTTTTTTTTGTTTCTTCCTGCCCCCAAATCTCGACCTTTATTCGTGTTCGACTCTA
>JASPKP010001880.1:7500-10000 GCA_030674155.1 Stramonita haemastoma | reverse complement strand
GTAGCCGCATCCCATCTTCGGAGATGATGTCTAAACACGACACCAGCGTGGTTGTGTTTTTTGTGTGTGTTTTTTTTACACAAAAAACTGTCATTCGTTCCTACTGGCACGCAATAGCCTACTCTTCTGAAAGGTAGAAAACAGATTTTAACATGTGTGCAAGGTGTTCTGCGTACGTTGGTACACGGGGTCTCGGTTTATAGTCTTATCCTAAAGACTTTAGGGGTGGGGTGGGGGTGGGGGGACTGGAGTTGATACTGATGTTAACTCTAAGGACTGGAAAACCCCCTCCCCCCTCCCTCAAACAGTGTCTCGGTGGTGGCTCAAACCTGGACTGTTAGATCAGGAGCTCATATTCATTCATGTTATATATTTTATTATATATATATATATATATATATATATATATATAATATATATATATATATATATATATATATATATATATATAATATATATATAAAAATTATATTATACGATGAGAGAAATACATGGCATACATCTTTTTCTCAAACTAAAGGAATCTTTATCACTTGATTTTTATTACTTTTTACAAAAAGCATTATACAATAAAAGATATAAAAAAGTTTCAGACTGCAACTTCATCTTTTGGTTTCATTGCAATATCATTAAAAAAAACAACTCTCAAGCCTTTTTCTTTCTGCTGGTTAGAGGTTTCTGTTATACCTTCTCTGTTGCTCTGATATATATATATATAATATATATATATATATATAATAATATATATATATATATATATATATAAATATATATATATATATATATATATATAATAATATATATATATATATATATATATATGGATTTAGGAAGGGTTTCATTGCTGCGGAATGCATAATGAGCATTTCATTCTTTCTTTCCATATTGTCTTATTTAAAGTACAATAGAATAAGCAATCAATGTGGTGTTTTTTTACATCCATTCTCCGTGCGCATGCAGTTTTGTAAATTTCGTCATCTGCTCCCACCAGCACAAATTGGTCCTCTCTTTAAAAAAAAAAAAAGGAACAGATTCTAACTTGCGGGCAAGCTGTTCTGTATTCAGTATTTTCAGTGACCCAGATTTTTCTCATAGTATGTCAAAGGGTTTTCCCGACAGTATCGCGCATGTAACAGCAAAACAGGGACCACAGAAAGCAGGACACTGAAGTGACTCAGCAGCAGTACAGGGCCTCCGTTGATGAATGCTTCACGGCAGCTTACCCTGACATGATAGCTCCCTAAAGGCTGCTGGCTGGGTAGCAGCAACAGACCGAGTTTCGGTGTAGCTGTGTGTGTGAGGCACTTGGGATGACCAGTGTGAGAATAATGGCATCACGAGCCACACGTTTTCAGCAATGAACAACACCCAGAGTCTTTATGTATAGTACACAATGCTTATTTAATCGGATTGCGTGTGGAAAAACAAGAACTACACTAAATACATTAATCGGATTGCTTGCGAAAAACAAGAACTACACCTAAAGTACTTTTATACCTTAATCTGATAAGCATGCGAAAAATAACAAGTACACCTAAAGTCTTTACACATTAATCTGATAGCGTGCGAAAAATAAGTAGTACACCTAAAGTCTTTTTACATATATCTCATAGCGTGCGAAAAAATAACAAGCACATCCAAAGTCTTTATTCACACATGATTTGTTTAATGTGTTAGTTTGCGTGCAAAAAAAACAACATCAACTACACCTTAAGTCTTTATACACAAATCTCATTGCATGCAAAAAATAACAAGTACACCAAAAGTCTTCATACACTAATCTGATAGCATACGAAAAATAACAAGTACACCAAAGGTCTTCATACACTAATCCGATAGCATGCGAAAAATAACAAGTACAACCAAAAGTCTTCATACACTAATCTGATAGCATGCGGAAAATAACAAGTACACCAAAAGTCTTTGTACACTTATCTGACAGTATGCGAAAAATAACAACTACACCTCAAGTACTTATACCTTAATCTGATAGCGTGCGAAAAATAACAAGTACATTCAAAGTCTATATAAATTAATCTGACTGGGTGCGGAAACAACAACTACACCCAAAGTCTGTATACATTGATCTGATTGTGTTCATGATACCATGCGAAAAACAACAATTACACCCGACGTATTTATACATACATGACTTATTTGGTTTAATCTAATAGCTTGCATGCAAAAACAAAAAGCAACTACACCTAAAGTCTTCATGCATACGATGCTTGTTTAGTTTAATCTGATAGTTTGCGTACCCCCCCAAAAAACCCAAGCCAAAATAAACAACATAACAAAACAAAAAACCACAAACAACAAACAAACAAACAAAAATCTACACCCAAAGTCTTTATACATACACGGCTTATTCAGTTCAATCTGATAGTGTGCGTGCAAAAATAAAAACCCAAAGAAACAAAACAACAACACCCCCCCCCCCCCCCAACAATAACTACACACAAAGTCTTTATACATACATGACTTATTTTGTTCAATCAGA
>JASPKP010001880.1:0-2500 GCA_030674155.1 Stramonita haemastoma | reverse complement strand
TTTTTTTAAAATTCCCACCCTCTATCTCTCTCTCTCGCTTTCTCTCGTCAGCTCTCTCTCTCTCCCATCGATCTCTCTCCTCTCTCTCTCTCTCTCTCTCTTCTCTTCGACTCTCTCTCCTCTCACTCTCTCGCTCTCTCTCTCTCTCTCACTCTCTCTCTCTTTATCTCTCTCTCTTTATCTCTCTCCCCCTCCCCCTCTCTCCCCTTTCTCCACTGATTGTGTTAGGGGTAAGAGAAATCAAAAGAAGAAGGAACTGTGAGATTTTGAAGAGCAAACTATTGCAAAGCCATTAGTACCTCTCTCTCTCTCTCTCATCTCTCTCTCTCATCTCATCACTCTCTCTCATCGTCTTCTCTCTCTCACTCCTCTCTCTCTCACTCTCTCCTATCTCCATCTCTCTCTCACTCTCACGCTCTCTCTCTCTCTCTCTCTTTCTCTCTCCTCTCTCATGCTAGCAATTGTGCAATCTGGAAAAGCAATCTTCTTCACTAAAGCATTAGCAACAGTAATACTCAAAAACCTTAAAAGGATGTCACATGAAATAGTTTTGTTTTTATTTTTTATATAGACTTTGGCCCTGTATTGGAACAGAGGTGGCTGATATGGGTACAGCATCAACCCAAATTTAAAAAGTTTCTCATTTTTGAAATTCCTCTTTCTCGAGAATAAAAAGGACAGTAGTTTTTTGTTGGTTTGAGAGAGATTGGTCTACTCATCTATTCCCTTCCCACCCTCTCTTTCTACTGATTTTTTTTTCAATCTGTAGATTATGTGGGTCACTTACACACACATACACACACGCACGAACACATACACCACTCACGCAACCGGGGTGTGGACAGATAGCCTAGTGGTCAGAACATGCGCTCGCAAATTTGATGACGCCGGGTTCGAAATCCGGTGAGGGGATTTTTCTCCTGGAGTTAACATCAGGACGTGAAATCCAACTCTCCCAAAAGTCCTTCGGATGAACTTAATAAACCGAGGCCCCGAGTGGGGAACGCCGCAGAACTTTTTGGGGGCACACGTTAAATCCTGTTCCGCTTTCGTAAGAGTAAACCATCGTGTGCCGGTGGGAACAGATACCCTTTACAAAAACTGCATACCACAAATGGATGTAAAAAAAAGCACAAGAGTCTTCCCATCCATTATCCTCGATATGAAAGAATAAATCAAATCAAACGCACACACACATACACCACGCACCCCACGCGCAACACATCAATATCTTTCAAAAAGAACACAACCCACGGCTCTGTCCATTGCAAACACCAAATTCAGCTGAGATTCCCTCAGCATCATCACTTGCCTACGGGCAATGAAGAAAAAAATGCCCACAAATTACTGTAGGTCACTTCCAAAACCCGCACTTCTGAAGATGTCACACCTGTGCTGATTCTGGACCACGCATTCAGATTGTTTCGAGGTCCAGTATACATCAGGGGAGGGGAGAGGAGGGGGGAAAGGATTGTATACAAAAAAAACCGTCCATGGCGAACCTGAATGGGGATTTGGATACTGTCTGTCTGGATCAATAGCTATTTCTCTTTTTAAAAATTTTTATTTTATACCACTTTAATTCAAAGCAATTCCTCTGCTGAAATTCGGGCTGGTCTCCTCTCCCCGGGAGAAGACGGCGTCCCCCACAATGCAGCGGGGTTCAAAATTTTTTTTTCTCCGTCTGAATGGATGGGGTTTCCCCATCAGAGTGGCTTTTTCTACACAATTTGCCGTGACAACCCTCTCGTTGCCAGTGGGTTTTTTTACGTGCCTAAAAGCTGTTGTTGCTTTAGTGATGGAAATCCATGTTATGATGCAGTGTGTGAATAAACTGTTTTTTTGATTTTTTGAAGGGAACAATGTTGGGGGGGTGTGGGGATCATGCTTAAAAATACGTGCCACTGACGCCCACCAAGTTTAAACCCCCCATAGGCGCAGGCCTTCTTTTGAACGATGACCTCATACAAGACAAACCTTGTGAATCACTGAACTAAAAAACTGTGCCCGAACAAGCCCAGGTAGCTGTGTAGGTATATTCCAAACAAAACAGCTTCCACTGATAAGCATCACATCACCAATGATATTCAGCAGTCAGTTTATATAAAGAGACTTGTACATGGTTTGTTTAAATTAGCTGGCATATTAAAATGCTTTACTAAATAAACTTATAAGGGGGCCGAGAATCGCTCATGGTCAGAGCACTCACTTTCCCTAAGTTAAAGTTAACAGCATCGACGTGATTTCCCCAATGGATGGGGGGACCGGGTTTTCACACATTGGGTTCATACAGTCCCCCCAGTTAACCCACTGTAAATGGATACCAGCCCTACTATAGAGTCCCGGGAAGGTAAGCACCGAGGAAGAGGAGAGGGGCAACTTCCCTCAATATGCTCCCCTAAAGGCTGAGCTCTCTGACGCCTCGCCCCTTAAAAGGGTTACAAAAGTTAGGAACACCTTTACCTTTAAAAAAAAAAAGGGACAGTTTCTCAAACCTTTT
>JASPKP010001879.1:20000-25824 GCA_030674155.1 Stramonita haemastoma | reverse complement strand
AGGAGAGGAGGGAAAAGGAGAGAAGAAGACTAAAGGATGGGTTGGAGGGGAGAGGGAGAAAATGAAAGGGGGGGGCGGGGGGGGGGGATTTTTTAGGGTGCGGCTTTATAAAACCTGCAGACATTTTTTGTGGGTGCTACACAACCCCCAAATCCTTTGCCTTTTTTTTTTAAGGTGCATGTGCGATGCATACAGCGGCAAACCCCGCTTCGTTGCACTCTGGCCTAATGAGCTGCCCCCTGCCCGCGTTGGCCGGGGCGGTCAGGCCGTTGGCCCAGGGCCCTTTTAGCTTGGAATCGGAATGCCCAAACCAGTGCAAAGGACAATGAGGGTTTTTAATAAAATTATCTTTGATTTTTTCCCCGATCGTGTTTCATGCTGCCAAAACAAAGTCTTGTACAGACGGGCCCGGTTTTGTATGTACTCTTTTTTTTTTTTTTTTTGGGGGGGGGGAGGGGTGTTTCCCTCACACAGTGTTTTTTTTTTTTGATTATTGCCTTTTGTTTTTTACCTTTACCCCGCGAAAAACACAACACACCACCACACACACACACACACACACCACAACACCCACAAAAATTTATATTATATATATATTTATTAATTAATATATTTTTTATTATTATATAGGGGTGTTGTGTTTGGGTGTGTGGGAGGAGAGAGAGAGAGGGAGAAGAGAGAGAGAGAGATGAGGGAGAGAGGGGGAAAGAGGGAAAAAGGGAAAGGAGGGGGGGGGGGGGGGGGGGGGGGGTTTTTTCCCCAAGTGGTTTTTCTTCCCAAGAAAACTTTTTGTATAAAATTCGTTGTTTTTTTTGATTGGAGGTGACATGACGGAAAAACATTTCGTAAAAACTGGGTTTAAACTTTGGCTGTCCCCACACACACACAACACACACCACACACACACACCAAACACACACACACACCACCCTTTTCATCACCCCACCCCCAACCCCCACCACCCCCACCCCAACCCCACTACATGTACCCCGGGGGCACTTTCACTTTTTTTTGTGTATTGTGAAAAAGGACTGAAGGGGGAAATCGATTAAAAAAAGGGGGATGAAGGGAAACCCCCACACATTTTTACCTCCCAAAATAGTATCACAAAACCCCCATGCAGCAGCCGCGCCACACGCAAACACAAAACTCTTTCTCACAGAAAAGGAGAAGAGAGGAGAGAGAGAAGGAGGAGGAGAGAGAGAGAGAGAGATGGAGGGAGAAGGGGGGGGGGGGGGGGGGGGGGAGTCAAAACGGTATCAGAAAAAGAATAAGCAAAAAAAAAAAAAACAAAAGGGAAAACCAAAAAAAAAAATCCAAAACAAAACAACCCCAGACACTAAGCAAAATCTCAAACACCCTTCCTAAAAAAAAACAATTTCCCCAAAACTTCAACCGTACAATTTTTTTCCAACATGAACCCCAGACACCGAACGAACGGGGGTGGGTTTTGTCTCGGTTCTGCACAGGTCTCTGCACTAGAAAATCCCGTTGACTAGACCCTTTATATATATTGCCCCAAAAATTTTCCGTCCCACCCTTTAATTTTTCCCCGCGGGAAACCAAAAACACGTACTAAAAAAAAACCCCAAACCAAAATGACTTTTTTTTTTTTTTTTTTTCCATTCATAAATTTCTTTCTCACTCACGTTTTTTTTAAAACCAGCGACAAAAAAAAAGGGGCCCCCCCCCTATTTGGCCCGGTGACAACACAATCAAAACCCCCTTTTGATTTTTGCCCCCTGGGTTTTTCGGGGGCCACTCCCCAAACGTGTCGACATTTCTTTTGTTTCCCGGTTACCCCCCGGGGCCCTTTTAAAAAAAATTAGTTATGACCATTTGAAAATTTGATCACTGTCTGTCTGTCTGTCTGTTGTGTCTCTCTGTGTTCTTGTCGTCTCTGTCTCTGTCTTTTCTGTTGTCTGTCTCCCCCCAAAAGTATGCAAATACTTACGGCCCCCCTTGAAAAAAAAAAGGGGATTATTTTTCTTCCCCTTTCATTAAATTCTTTCTTCTTTCTCCCCTCTCTCTTCTCTTCTCTCTCTCTCTCTCCTCTCTCTTCCTCTCTCTTTTCTCTCCTCTCTCACACCACACCCCCCCACACACACAAAAAAACCACACCACAACCACAAAAAACCAACACACCACACAACACACCACACCACAACAAGGGCGTGATTATTCCATCCTCAAAATAGCCTAAAAAAAAAGGAATAAATATATACAAAAAATGCTAGAGTTTCTTTCGCGTTTGCGTGGGGTGCGGTGCGTCCCGTGGGGGTGCGGGTTTTTTTGGGGGGTGTGTTTTGTGTAACCGCACAGGGGCGCGCGCTGGGGGGGGTTGGGGGGCCTTACATCGCTTTGAAATGAAAAACCCAAAATAAAAAAAAAAAAAAAAAAAAATAAAAAAAAAAAAAAAAAAAAAAAAAAAAAAAACCAACACCTAAATACAACTATCTCTTTCTTTAAAAAATGGGTCCCCCATGAACCCTTTTTTTTTTTTGTTTTTAGACTGGTTAGGTTTCATTTGAAGAGCGGGGGGTTATGGGTTTTTTGAGTTTTTTCCTTTTTAAAATCCACACACAAAAATTTATATTTTTTAAAACGCCCCAATGATGTCCTGGAATAAACATTAAAAAAAAAAAAAAAAAAAAAAAAAAAAACCATTTGGGCAATCAAAACCCCCAATAAAGTGAAAACTCATTGTCCGTTTTCAAGACTTTTTTGGGGAAAAAAAAAAAAAAAGGGGGGGGGGTGGGGGGGAGGGGGGCCCGGGGATAAAAAAGGAAAGGGGGCAAGGGGGGAGGGGGGGGGGGGGGGAGGGGGGGGGGTTTTTGGGGGGGGGGAAGGGGGGGAGGGGGGGGGGGGAAAGGGGGGGGGGGAAAAGGGGGGAGAGGGAGGGGGGAAAAGGGGGGGGGGGAGGGGAGAGAGGGGGGAAAAGGGAAAGAAAAGGGGGAGGGGGGGTGTTGGAAAGGGGGGGGGGGGCAAACTAATTTTTAAGACTAGGCAATGTTTTCTGGGGTTTGAAACTATTTGATACTTGTATGTTTAACCCCGGGGAAAAAAAACCAAGAAATTTGCCCTCAATTTTTTTTAAAGGGAGTTTTTAAAATTTTTAAAAATAAGGGGGGGGGGGAAAATGAAAGGGGAAAGGGGGAGCTGGGGGGGTTTTTAAACGGCGGCCACAAAACCCCTCCTGCGGCGCCACAAACACCCGCCCCCCCACCCCACCACCACACACACACCCACACACACCAAAACCCACCACCCCCCCCAAAACCACTAATACCGCAACAAAAACCCCCACACAACACCACACAACACACACACACACACACCACACACAAAAAAAGTCTTCCTTGTTTGTATGCATGTTCCTGCTGTCTGTCCTGTTGTTTTCGTCTCTCTCTCTGTTCTGTCTGTTTTTCCCTGTCTCTCTAAATCAATTTTCGGTCAAGTAGACCTTTTCCAGGAAAACGGAAAGGGCCGGAAGATTAGGGGTTTGGGCTCCCCCCTTTTTTTTTCCCCCCCGCTTTTCCCCCCTCCCCCTTTTCCCCCTTTTCCCCTTTCTTTTCCCCCCCCTTCCCCCTCTCTCTCTCTCTGAAATCTCTGTTTTTTCCCTTTTCACCTCCTTTTCTGTCGGGGGTTCTGTTGTCTCTCTGTCTTTCTCATGATCGGATCCATTCTCGATGTTCGATTCTTTTTTCTTTCTGAGGGGCCCCCCTAGCTTTGGGGGGTTTGGGGTTCCATCCCCCGGGCCCTTCAGGACTTTTTATTGTTTTTTCTGTCTGTCTTTTTTTGGGGGGTTTTCCGGTGGGGGGGGGGGGGTTTTGGGGGCCCGGTCCTTTGGGGGTTTTCGGTTCTTCTCTCTCTCTCCTCTCTCCCCCCTTCTCTCTTCTCTCTCGTCTCCCCTCTCACCTTTTTGCTGGGGGGGACGGATACCCCTAGGGGGCAGAACATTGCGTTGGGGAAATTTAAAAACCCCCCCCGGGTTCTTTTTCCCGGTCGGGGAGTTTTTTCCCAAAAAACCCAAAAACAGACAAGAGAGAGAGGGGAGGGGGGGGGGGGGGGGGAAAAAAAGGCAAAGGGGGTTTTAAATGCAAAAAAGTATGTACATGTATGTATTGTTTGTATGTATTTTTTAATGTATTATTTTACGTACGTCGTACGGGGGGTACGAAAAGGGTACGTATTTTCGCCCCAAAGATTAATTTTGAATGAATGAATGGGGGGTGGGGTGGGGGTACGTACGTACGAATGAAAAAAAGAATGAATGATGGGGGTGGGGGTGTGTGTGTTTTTGTGGGTTTGTGGGGGGGGGGTTTTGTGCTGCGGGGGGTGATGCGCCCCGTGCGTGCGTGCGTGGGGGGCGTGCGTGCTTGTGTTGTTTTTTGTGTGTGTGTTTGGGGCGCGCCCGCCGGTGTGTGTACGTGTACTGCCCGGCGTGCGTGCGAGCCGAGGGGTCTGCACAAATAATTAATTGTGCAGCGTGCATGGTGGGTCTCTCCCGCTTCCGTGTGGTAATATCTCCCTCCGGATAAAACACGTTTGTACATTTTTTAACTCTTTTCGACTGGCCAGGGTCAGGTCATAGATAAAGAAACCGGCCTCACTTTTGATATAGACGGAAATATATCCTCCCCCTCCCCCTTGTCTGTCTGTCTGTCGTCTGTCTGCCCTGTCTGTCTGTCGTCTGTCTGTCTGTCTGTCTTCTTTCTGTTGTCTGTCTGTCTGTCCCCTCTCTCTCTCTCTCTCTCTCTCTCTCTCTTCCCTCTCTCTCTCTCTCTCTCTCTCTCTCTCTCACACACACACCACACACCCGTGTGCGAACCACGCAGAACATCTTGCGCACACGTTAAATCTGTCCCGCTTTTCGTATGAGTAGGCCATCGTGGGGCCGAGGGGAACAGATGACATTTACAAAACTGAAAAAAACCCACGGGGACTGGTGTAAAAAAGCACAAGGTTTTGCTTATTCCATTATCCTCGTTATCAAGAATAATCAAAATCAAATCAAATCAAATCTTCTCTCTGGGAAAGGGATGTAAAAAAAATTTTTTTTTTAAAGTTCACGAGTGGTTTTCATTATCCTCGCAATAAAACATTTGGATTTTATTTGATTTAATTTGATTTGACCTCTCTCTCTCTCTCTCTCCTCCCCCTCTCTCTCCCCCTTCTCTCTCTCTCTCTCTCTCTCCTTCCACACACACATACACACACACACACACACACACCACAAGCACTCCATCCAACCACCACACACACACACACACACACAAAACCCCACACACCACACACACAACACACACACCACACCACACACGAGCATTGTGTCAGCATTCATGAGGCCTGCAATTAACAGAATAGGTAGGGGTTTTATCGCAGCATGTATTTGTTATGACAATTTTCGCCCTTAGATTTCGTTTTTTATCTGTTCATCGAACGCGCGGGGTGCGTGCACCACGCAATTATGCCGCGCTCGCTCCACACACACCACACACACACACACGCGCACGCGCACGCACGCACACCCGCACGACGCAGCGTACGCCACAAAAACACACCCACACACACACACACACACACACACACCACACACACCACACACACGCACGCACCCGCACGCCGCCGCTCGAGTCCGACACTCACAAATACAAGTGACAAGTTTGTGTGAGTGTTTGTTTTGTAGTTGTTCGTGCGTGAGGGGCGTGCGGGGGCGTTTTTTGTGGTGCGTGCGTGCCGTGCGGGGTGTGTGTGTTGTGTGGGCGTTTTTGTGTGTGTGTGTTTTTTGTGTTTTTGTGTGTGTGTGGGTTGTGGCGCACAC
>JASPKP010001879.1:15000-17500 GCA_030674155.1 Stramonita haemastoma | reverse complement strand
ATGCCTTTCTCAGGACACAAAAATGTCTGGCGAATTCTTTACCCAGTGAAATGAACCAGTCTATGGATAGAGTCTACTTTGTTCTGAATTGCTGACATTGAATATCACTTTGTCACAGCAGATTTCACTCACACTCACACACACCACACAAACACAAACACACACACACACAAACACACACACACAGTGTGGAGCTAGGGCTAATCTTCCCGGGGCAAGTGCGTTGCCCAAAGAGCAGTACAACCATTGGGGAAAAGAAACAACAAAAGAGCAACACCCCCCCCCCCCCCCCCCCCAACCACACACACAACCACTTTCTCTGTATGTATATTCGTTTCCTTATCAATCAATTTTTTCTTTCGTTTTTGTCTTCAGAATTTTGCCAGGGACAACTCTCTTGTTGCTTTTGGATTCTTTTAAAGTGTGATAAATATGTGTTGAACACGGGACCTCGGTTTATCATCTTATCCGAAAGACTAGCACCCAGACCATCAAACAAGGTCAAGTGGATGGAAAAGAGGGAAGGGGTAGGGGAGTTCGGATTCAAACTGGGGAATCGAACCCCCGACTCCTAGCTTTCTGGGACAGGCGCGTTACTTCTAAGACCACGGACCCACCCATCAACGATTATCATCACTGATAAACTTACACAAACAGCAGTAGCCCTTCTGCCTTTCTTTTGCCTTGGAAAAAATTAACTTTAAAAAAACAACCTACACCAAACAGAAAAGAAATTTGTTTACAAAAGATTACACTCCCTCGTCTTCAGCCTCCGCCAAAACAAAATTTAAAAAAAGGGGGGGGGGGGGGGGGGGGGGTTACAAAACCAAAACAGGCTTTTATCATTTATCATTTCTTGTTCCTAAGAAAAGAAAACTGACGCATATAGGGTCCAGGCAGTATAGTGAGTCAAGAAGTCTTTGCGACACTGAAAGCGCTTTCATTCAATCCTCAGTACTGCCGTTTATTTCTGGAGAGAAAACAAAAAAAAGAAAGTCTCTGATAACACAACATACACGAACCTCATGGTCACCTGAGTGTTACTCGTGACGTCGCGACCCGAATGACCACAACGGTGCTCAAACAACCATCGATTTGCAACGCGTTCGAGAACAAGCATCGTGCCCACTTGACGCACACGAGTGACAGAGAGAGAGAGAGACTACGCACCGCAGAGAATTCGATAATAGTTCGTAAGCACCGAAGCCGGTTCGGTGCACGAGTACCTATGCTGTTCGTTTGGGTCACATCTTGAGTCAGGTCGTCTCGCTCGCTAGGCCTCGGCCTAGCTGGTTGAAAAATTCACAGTTGTTTGGAGCCGGCTTGTTCAATGTCGCCAGTTTTGTCTGGGTCTGTGTTGTTGTTGTTGTTGTTGTTGTTGTTGTTGTTTGTGATTATATTTACGTCCCAGCGGTGATCCGTCAGTATCTATAGATGTCTGTGTTTTTACTGTCATGTTATGTTTTAAAATATTATGTTGAGATAATTTCAGTCATGACAAGCCCCTTAACATAACAACCTGTAGCCTACTCTTTTCTACAAGACAGAGGGGGGGGGGGGGGGGGGGGGGGGGGGGGGACTCTCTGAAGTACGAATTATGGCTTTTTATATGGTGAGGTACTTGAAAACGGCTTTTGTTGTTTTGAGGGAATCCCAGTTGAATATTAGAATGTTCACCTCTCTCTCTCTCTCTCTCTCTCTCTCTCTCTCTCTCTCTCTCTCTCTCTCTCTCTCTCTCTCTCTCTCTCTCTGTGTGTGTGTGTGTGTGTGTGTGTGTGTGTGTGTGTGTGTGTGTGTTGTCTGTGTCTGCGTCTGCGTCTGTGCCAGTGTGTCTGTGTGTGTGTGGAGTCTGAGTGTAAGTTTGATATCTGTTAATCCTATTTTGTGGACGGTTGGATGCGTGTAGCCTAAATGATTCTAATAATTATTATCAGTGCTTTTACTTTCTTGCTTTACTAGATTCAGCGCTACATAAAATCCATACGTTCTCATTCTCATCATATAAATCAAAGCAGAGATCCAGCGCATCTCCCCTCCCTGAAGAAGCAGCCCACAGTACTATAAGGAGGAGTAGGCCACTGTGTGCCGGTGGGAACAGACGACAAAAGTTCCATCCATTAGCCTCAAGTCATACAACGCAAAAGGCAGACTACTGAAGGAAAACATCCAAAGCAAACCGCGGGACTGGAATTCCCGCACTCGACGGAACACCTTTCAAAACAGCCATATACTAGGCATACACGCAAACTTCTCATTCAGTGTGCGTGTGTACTTAACGGTCACGAAGTGATTAACGGGTGTGCAGTGGGAAACCGAGAATAAACATTCATGTGTATTGTGGGTGACCCCAGGGTGTTCAAGTTGGGGGGGAATTGCCCAATGACAGCGTGTCATGTGTGTGAATGACTACTGAAGCCAAATTAAAGTAAAAATCGTGTGTATATCTCTAAACATACCCCCCCCCCTCCTCTCTCTCTCTCTCTCTCTCTCTCTCTCTCTC
>JASPKP010001879.1:0-12500 GCA_030674155.1 Stramonita haemastoma | reverse complement strand
CGCGCGCAACATCTCGCACACACGTTAAAACCCCATCCATTTTCCGGTAGAGTAGTTAGTACTGGGACGTTACTGGTTTGTTTTTTTTCATAACAGCAATATTACTCATAGCATAAATGTAAAGAGTTGACCAGCTCAGGCCGCTGGCATGGATGACGCGAGCATAATCATACCCAGCATGCATCATGCATTATGCTTCTTGGCGAGGGAGGGGCAAAAACTTGGTTCAATTTGCTCGAGACGTTCTGCTTGAAATATTGAATGGAGAAAATAAAAAGTGCAGTGGTTCAAATATTCCTCAAGCAGTTAAAGAAGTACAGTCAAATCATAAAAAGAAATTGTTATAAGCTGAATGAATCTATGACAACGTTAACTGAGAGCAACCTCTGAAGTTATCCTACTACATCTCCCAGTACTGTATCTCTGAAAATGTTGTCTGTGATAATGTTATCTGAATGCATCTCTTGTACTGTTTGCTGACTGCATCTCCGAAAATATTCGTTTGAATGCACTTCTGATAATGTTAGATGCATGCGACTATGCAATTTTGCCCAATACAACAAAACAGCTGTTCTAATATAAATCTAAAAGGTAAAGGTGTTCCCATTATCTTTGCCGGTCGTGGGGAGCCAGATGTCAGAGACCCCAGCTTCTCCAATGGCCAGCATGTTGAGGGCGGTGCCCACCTCTTCTCCCTCGCTGCTTTACCGCGCCCCTGACCCTAAAGATGGCATGTACCCATTTACAGCTGGGTCAACTGGGGGACTGTACTGAAGCCAAGGTGCGCGAACAGTCACCCATCCACATGGTAACCACACTCAATGCTGCTTGACCATAACTTGGAGAAAGTGAGTGATCTAACCACTGAGCTTTCCCGTCCCCAAAGATCTATATTGGAATCAACAAAACAATTAATGTTAGCTAAATGCATCTCTGCTAACGTTAGCTGTACGTTTCTCTAATAATGTTAGCTGAACACATCTCCGAGGCAATGACTCTCCAACATGGCGATCTTGCTCTCCAACCATCTGTTGCTTTCGCATAACTATTGAGTGTGACCAAGCAGCAAGGCTACACCTCATAAATATACTTCCTCACGTGGCCCGGAGACAGCCAGGTAAAACACACAAGCGCGCGCGCGAGCGCGCGCAAATGAAAGCATGCATGCACGTACACACGCACGCGGGCGCGCACACAAACACACAAACACACACACACGCACGTATGCACGTATGCACGCACGCGCGCGCGCACACACACACACACACACACACACACACACACACACACACACACACACTGTCACCATGCGTCATTCGGCCCCTGTCCTTAAGGGCGGTGATCAGTAATTATCATCACACCCACAGTGCCACTATCCTAATTACCCAGCGCTTGTGAACGTTTTATTTGTCTGTCTGTCTGTCTCTGTCTGTCTGTCTGTCTGTCTGTCTGTCTGTCTGTCTGTCTGTCTCTCTCTCTCTCTCTCTCTCTCTCTCTCTCTCTCTCTCTCTCTCTCTCTCTCTCTCTCTCTCTCTCGTCTAAATAACACTCGTTTTAATTTTATCCGTTGGTTGGACCTCTGACAAAGATACATACACTCCTTCCCTTTATTCTATCCCTCTCTTGTTTTTTTGTTGTTGTTTTACCCTGTTCCTTTCCTTCCTGTCACCTCCTTCTTGCCTATTTCTGCATTCTTGATTCGTGCTCCTGTCAATTTTCCTGAAAGACTTTAAAAAGCAATTCTCACCCATGTTTAAGTCGGATGCGTTGGGGCTGACATTGTCAGGTGCTTAACAGCAACACAATGCATTTTTGCTCATATGACCGACAGCAGTAAGTCGCTGTCTGAGTGTTCGAGGAAAGAGACGAAAAAGAAGAAATCAAAATGAGCATTCAGTCAGGAATCTACTGGACGGGATACAGTCCCCCAGTTGACCCACCTGTAAATGGGTACCTGCCCTCTTTAGGGACAGGGAAGGTAAAGCAGTGAGGGAGAGAAAGTGGGTGCTGCCCTCCGTATGCTGGCCCCTTGAGAAGCTGAGGTCTCTGATGCCTCGCTCCCCTAAAAACCACATTACATAGGTTATGGGGCACCTTTATCTTTTTACCTATAAAGTTTTCAAATAGCGTTGAGGATAACTAGCGCCTTCTTTGGCCACCTCGGTATCATTTGGAGAGCAACGTCTGCAGTGGCAAAGCTCAGCAGACCAAACCGTACATGGCAGTCTCTGGCACAGTTGTTACAGGCAAAACTGCACGCCTGGTTTCGCTGTTTCTTATTCTTGCTGCTTCTTCTAGCTTTCAAGTTATGGAGTCTTTTTGCGTCTCCCTTATAGATTCACTCACGTACTGACTGCTATCCTCCTAAAGGGTAAAGGTGTCCCATAACCTTCCTAGATGGTCGTAGGGGAGCGAGACATCAGAGATCTTGGCTTCCCTAGGGGGCCAGCATTCTGAGGGCGGCACATACTTCTTCTCCCTCGCTGCTTTACCTTCCCTGTCGCTAAAGAGGGCAGGTACCCATTTACAGCTGGGTGAACTGGGGGTACTGTACTGACGCCAAGGCAAACAAATGGTCACCCATCCAATTTGGTAACCACTGTCGATGCTTTAGGTTTGACTTGGGGAAAGCGAATGCTCTGACCACTGAGCTGTCCCGTCTCCTCCTACCGTTGCGATGTTCTGAAAGCCCATCCCAGCTGTGGGAATTTATGTCGAACATTGTGTGTGTGTGTGTGTGTGTGTGTGTGTGTGTGTGTGTGTGTGTGTGAGTGTGAGAGAGAGAGAGAGAGAGAGAGAGAGAGAGAGAGAGAGAGAGAGAGAGAGAGAGAGAGAGAGAGAGAGAGAGAGAGAGAATGCAAATTATAGATGTTACAAATGATTTCGTTCACTGAAATCCTTCATGCCCCAAGAGGGGTTAAAAGCAAATTAATTCTTGAATCTTGAATCTTGTTTCCAACCACCAATCTCTCTCTCTCTCTCTCTCTCTCTCTCTCTCTCTCTCTCTCTCTCTCTCTCTCTGTGTCTCCCCCCCTCCTCTCTGTCTCTCCCTTCACCCCCCCCTCTCTCTCACTCACTTCCCTCCCTTCCCTCCACTCTCAATCCCTACCCTCTCCCTCCCACCTCATACTACTATAGTACTGAGTCAGCAATAGTATGCAGGAGAACTGGAAAAAACATGACCACACACACACACACCACTCACACACACACTGTGACAACACGCGAAGACAAACCAAACTAACCCCTAAGTGAACTCCAGTCCAGCAGACCTTTTCATTGTCTCAGAAGCCGCGCTACAATGACTAGGCTACCTGTTCAACACTATTATCATTATTATGTCCCGTGACTGTTGGAATGTGTTGCTCTCCTGACTGAATTGCTACTACCCTTGCCATGCAGGGTCAGGAATGACAGATTTTTTTTCCCAATCCTCAGCTACGGTTCTGATCCTAGGTTCCCCAATCGTGAGATTTTGCGTAGGCTACCATCAGTACAGTCCCCCAGTTCACCCAGCTGTAAGTGGGTAGGCTACCTGCCCTCTTCAGGGTCAGGGAAGGTAAAGCAGCAAGGGAGAGGAGATGGGCGCCGCCCCTCAATATGCTGGCCCCTAGAGAAGCTGAGGTCTCTGATGCCTCGCTCACCTACGACCACATAATTATGTTATGATGTGTGTGTGTGTGTGTGTGTGTGTGTGTGTGTGTGTGTGTGTGTGTGTGTGTGTGTGTGTGTGTGTGTTTGTGTGCGCGCGCGCGCGCGCGCAGAGTAAAGGGTTATCTCACTATTAAGGAAAAGGTAAAGGTAAAGGTGTCCCATAACCTTTGTGGTCCTAGGGAAGCGAGGCATCCGAGACCTCAGCTTCTCTAGGGGCCAAGCATATTGAGGGCGGCGCCCATCTTCGTTATCTCACTGTCTATAGTGCTAAATGCTTTACAACAGCATTTTTGAGGAAAAATAATAAACAAGCCAGACCAGACAGCAACAACTGATAACAATTATTCTGAGATTATCAGCAAGAACTGATGTGAACAACCTTCCAGGCCATTGCTCTTATTTACAAGGCCAACCACGATCGTCCACGACACATCCCGACTTTATCAATCGTGGTGCATCGGGAAACTTCGTCCCTCACGAATGATGCCGAGTGCTTGTATGTTCAATCGCCTGTAGCGTTTGACAAATGTTTCCGATTGCTAACGATTATCCCCGATTGATAAGGAGTGACTAACTATAGGCTACCTACCATGACTGCCCGAATCGCAGAATATCGTGGCCAAAATCGAGTCTAGTCTTTTCGGATTACATACATCAATCAACGCCTTTCAGATTCACCTTTTGCTTCATGGCGTTTCTTAGCTTAACATCGAAACTCATTTTGGATTGATAATGCTACGCAACGTTGTCTTGTGTGTGTGTGTGTGTGTGTGTGTGTGTGTGTGTGTGTGTGTGTGTGTGTGTGTGTGTGTGTGTGTGTGTGTGTGTGTGTGTGTGTGTGTGTGTGTGTGCGTGCGTGCGTGCGTGTATGTGTGTGTGTTTGCGCGTGTGTGCGTGTGTGCATGTGTGTGTGCGCGTGCGTGCGTGCGTGTGTGTGTGTGTGTGTGTGTGTGTGTGTGTGTGTGTGTGTGTGTGTGTGTGTGTGTGTGTGTGTGTGTGTGTGTCTTGTGAGAGCGTGCGAACGTGCGTGCGTGTGTGTGTGTGTTTGCGCGTGCGTGCGTGTGTGTGCGCGTGCGTGCGCGCGTGTGTGTGTGTGTGTGTGTGTGTGTGTGTCTGTGTGAGCGCGTGCGTGCGTGCGTGCGTGCGTGTGTGTGTGTGTGTGTGTGTGTGTGTGTGTGTGTGTGTGTGTGTGTGTGTGTGTGTGTGTGTGTGTGTGTGTGTGTGTGTGTGTGTGTGAGCTGCTCCTCTGACTTATCACTGTTAAAAAGTGTTGCCTTTTAAAACACGGTATTTGCTGTGCCACAATTCTGCATTGTAATAGATTGTATCCAGTATGTATTATATCGTGACAATATGATAATACATTAATTCGATAGTGTTCATTTTATGAAATAATTCTCTCATATTTTACGCATCCCATACACATGTTGCTCACTTCATTTGAACACACACACACACACACACACACACACACACACACACACACACACACACACACACACACACACACACACACACACACACACAAAGAGCAAGGACAGAGAGAAAGAGGTCTTGCTACTTTTGCGGAGTATGTCAGCACAGTACATCGTTGTGGGTTTCGCTCTAGCCTAGCAGACAGCAAACACTTCGGTATATATGCTAGACTACTGAAGAAATAAAAGACCTCTACAAATTCGCGGATGGCCCAGGTGATGTGTCGCAAAATGATTACTGTCTTCATATGGTCAGGCTCAAAGCAGAAAAAACCCTCCTTCCAGGGCCTTGAAACCTCGTGTGTGTGTGTGTGTGTGTGTGTGTGTGTGTGTGTGTGTGTGTGTGTGTGTTGTGTGTGCGCGCGCGCGCGCGTGCGTGCGTGCGAGCGTGCATGAGCGTGTGTGTGTTTTATTTTTATTTTTATTCTTTTATATCGAGGTTAATGGAATAAGCACTCATGTGCTTTTTTTACACTCTAGTCCCCGTGTATATACAGTTTTGTAAATCTCGGGTAATACAAACAAATTTTTCCGAGAAGATTAGGGGGTAGTACCCGTTTTACGTTCGCAGTTTCGACCGAGTGTTATTTATGAAACACTGCTTAGCCATCGCTTTCTCTCTACACATAAGACCGAAATAATGGGGAACAAATATGATTATATAATATATAATCATATTTTTTGCCATTATTCCGGGTCTTGTTTTCATAATTATATGTAGAGAGAAAGTGATGCGCTCAGCAGTTTTTAACAAAAACGATTTCTTGTAACTTTTTATTTTCAGATTCGTGCGGTTGAATGTCTTAATTAATTAATCCAGTTAGCGACAAGGAACCCTGTAACGACACCACAAAGCACCCGTACAAATCTAGGTATTTGTGTTGAGGACAAGAGGTGACGAGGGGAGCAAGAAAAGGGGGGGGGGGGGGGTTAGAAGAAAAGGAATGGTGGTGGTGGTGGTGGTCAGAGAGGGGCAGGAGGGGGGGGGTAAAGAGAGGAGAGAGAGAGAGAGAGAGAGAGAGAGAGAGAGAGAGAGAGAGAGAGAGAGAGAGAGAGAGAGAGGAGAGAGAGAGAGAGAGAGAGAGAGAGAGAGAGAGAGGAGAGAGAGAGAGAGAGGAGAGAGAGAGAGAGAGAGAGAGAGAGAGAGAGCGTGTGAATCAGAATCAGAATCAGAATCAGAATCAGAAAACTTTATTGCCATTAAGTCAGAACGAGACTTATTTGACACCAAACGTAAACGTATTTAACATTCTTAAAAGATGTAGATTCTTATATATGTATTGTATCTATGTTCTTGCTCTTCTGGAAAAAGAATCATGCACATATTTAATCATATCTAGCAGACAGTCCTCGTTGTTGAAAACCTTACTCAGATTCTTGTAGTTATTCATATTATTCATTTCCTTAATATTGACATTAGATAGAAATTTTTTTCTTAAATCATCATATAATGTACAAACATCAAGTAAGTGATACTCGTCTTCTATTTTGTTACACCATTTGCATTTTCTTTCTTCTTTTGGTATATTCATATATCTCCCTTGTTCTATCATTAAATCATGGGAGCTGGTGCGAAATCTGCTGAATAGGCGCCTATAATTTTCATTCCTGCATATCAAAAGATACGGCTCCAATCTGTAAACATGTGAAACAGAGTTGTAAAAATTCAGCTTAGAAAATAACTTTTTTTGTTGATTCCAAAACAGTCTGTATAATTCTTCAAGTTTTGTTTTTATAGCATAGCATAATCTTTTCATATTTAATGTACTATGGTTATTCCACACATGCTTGAATCCAATCTTATGAATTATTGTTTTGATTATATAAATCCAGTGATCTTTTTCATTGTTTTGGTGCATTTCATTATATAACAATTTCAAATAGCTATTTTCTTTTGAATCTATTATGTGAATCCAAAAATTGATTAAATGACTAATAACTTTTAACGTTAATGGGTATCTGCCTAAGTCTCCGAAAACTGGCAAGACCATTGTTTTTTTGTGAACTCCTAATATCTGTCTGCAAAATTTTGCGTGGGTGCTTTCAAAAGGAAACTGACTGGTTAAGCACATTTTAAATAAATCATCTATTTTGAAGTTATCTTTTACATTACAACCAAAAGGAAACCATATTTCACTTCCATACGTTAAAATAGGCATTATTAGGGCATCAAACAACTGCATAACAATATTTATTTTTAGTACACCTCCTTGTAGAGCTCTTTTCAGCGAATAAATAGCTTTGTTACTTTGTTTGACTAAGTGTTCCTGGGCCACATCAAACTTTCCTGACTGATGAAAAACTATACCTAGATATTTATACCTATCTGTAGTTTCAATTAGGTTTTGTCCACATTTAAAATGAATAGGAATTTTAGGTACAGATTTTGTGAAGATTATAACTTTGGTTTTTTCTTTGTTTACTTGGAGTCCCCATTTTAGACAATACTCATGTAATTTATCCAGTTTTGATTGGAGACCTGATTTTGTATTTGATAACAATATAAGATCATCTGCATACATTAAACCTGAGACTACATCATTTTTCGTTATATATGGAGAATCAATCATTCCTATATGTTGAAAGATATCATTAATGTAGATATTAAAGAGTGTGGGACTTAGTGTGTTGCCTTGATGGACCCCAACTTTTACTTCTATTTCTTCAGATAACGTATCTTTTACTTTTGCATATATTGTGGCATCTGTATACATATCTTCAATCAGATTGAGACATTTACCAGTTATTCCAATTGCATGCAGTTTCACCATTAAAGCTTGATGCCAAATGCTATCGAAAGCCTTCTGAAAATCCACAAAACAAGAATACAACCTTTTATCTTTTGTTTTGCATATGTTATCAACTAGTTTACTTAAAATGAAAATATTGTCTGAAGTTCTACATTTCTTTCGAAATCCAGCTTGTTCTTTGGCAAGTTTGTTATTTTCTTCTAGATAGTTGCATATTCTATTGTTCAGTATCTGGCAAAATAATTTACCGAAAGTGTTTGTCAATGTGATTCCTCTGTAGTTTTCAGGCTTTAGGGGGCATCCACCTTTGTGAATAGGAATATTGATGCCTACTTTCCATTCATGTGGATACAACCCTGTATCAAGAACAACATTAAAAAGTAACTCCAGTATACCTAGTATATCTGGGGTGATGGATTTGATCATTTCATTTAATATACCATCCTTGCCTGGAGATTTTTTGTTTTTTTAAAGTTTTTATTCCTTCGGTGATTTCTTTTCTAGTAAAGGGCCTGTCTAAGTACGGGTTTTCGCGTCTTGTTAGTAGTTCGTACATGTTTTGCACTTGTTCTTTTCTCTTTTGATTGACAGAAGGTTCTTTTCCTATCAGCTTTTTTAAATGTTCCATCCATTTTGTGTTATTGAGGAAATTTGTTTCTCTTGTATTTTTTTCTTCACTTATCCTTAATTGTTGCAGAGTTTTCCATAATACACTAGGATCCTTATCTATTGCGTTATGCAGGTTGGAAACAAGACTGCTTTTGAACGATCTCTTTTTCTCTTTTAAAAGTCTGTTGTATTCTTTTCTCTTTGAAAAATACTTTTGTCTAAGAGCAACTTTGAATGGATACCGATTGATGGCGTTAAGTAAAGATTTTATTTCTTTTTTCGTTTCTGCACAATGTCCATCAAACCACTTTTTACTGTTTTTCTTTTTTATTAAAATGTTTCGTTTTTTAAGTTTCAAACTGAATCTTGCTGCATCAGTGAAAATTACCGACAAATTTTCAGCACACTCATTTAATGACTTTTGCACACTTTCTGAATCAATATCTTCTTCATTTTGGTTATATGTGTTTAATGTTGTACACATTCTGCGTTTCATATCTTTTATACGTGACTGTACGGTCGACAGTTTAAAAGAGGTTTGAAATCTCTGTTTTGAATTTTCATCCCAGTAAAAACTGGGTGGTAAAGCAATCTTTGTAATTTTCTTATTATCTTTAGTACTACTGTGTCTATTTTTTCTCAGATCATTCCTTTTTAACACTTTATAGTTATCTATTCTTGGTATTGAAATGTCTAAATGGACTGGACAGTGATCAGAGTACTCTGTTAATTGATCGACTTTCATATGGCGCACTTCCTTTTGGATAGATTTAGAACAAGCAAAATAATCGACAACACTACAACCTTGTGGCTGAAAACATGTGAAATGTCCTTGCAGATCTCCCAGTGTGCGACCATTTAATATCCTCATTTCATAATCAACAAATATATTTATAAGTCTTTTTACCATTTCTTTGAAATATTTTATCATAGAGCACCGTTCATAACAGTTATCATAACTGTAATTGAATGGTAACTCATAATAGTTTTGTGGATAGTCCATTTGAATGAAGTCTTCTAAAACAACCTGTTCTTGCATTGAAATCACCGCAGAGAATGATAGTATTTTGTTTAGATAGATATGCAACGTCTTGTTCTAGTTTATTCCATATGTTCATTGTGTGACGTTTTCCAAAGGAAGAATATTCAGGTGGGATATACACTCCACCTATACATGTATCACTGTATAAGGACCATTTAAGATTTGTACCCATGCTATATCAGCATTATTTTGAGGCAAAAATTTTACAAATTGACGATACTTTTCCTTTACAAAATGGAAAAAACCACCAGAAGCAACCTGATGCTTTACTGTTCAGTGGTCTGCAGTAATGTACAGATATATACCCAGGGAGCATTATGCTATCTGTGTCTTTTTTTTCTAAGTGCGTTTCTTGTAAGAAGATTAAATCATAGCGCATTAACATATTTTTACTTCTACATCCTTAAGTTTATTTGTGTTAATTCCATCAATTTTCCCATGAATACTTCTGATATTCCACGATAAAATTTTCATATTTAAAGTAGATATCGTAATGTTAGTATTTCTTTTTTTTCTTTCTTTTTTTTGAGGGAGAGATGAACTAGAATGCAACTGATACTATACAATTCTACCTCTTTTATCTAATTTTTTGTTTACATGTCAAAACATTTTTCATTAACAATTAACATTTTTAAAAGAGGAAATATGACAAGCAAGCAAGCATTTAAGAAAAACAACCAATATGCATGCTGTATTACTCTATCGGCAAGAGAAAGCAATATGGAGCACAATACAGTTATCATTCATTCAGACATATTCTTGCTAGAAGCCATCTGCATATTAATACAAAACGGTCTTCATTCCATTCAATAATAAACACAACTTCCAAGGGATTTTCAAATCTAAAAATCCATCAGTGAATAGATCCAAGTCTTGGGGGGGGGGGGGGGGGGGGGGGAGGGGTGAACCACTTGAAAATGACGCCACTGACAAGTTATGTCATAATTACATAAAAATATTAATGACATCATCAGTTACGTAGAATATTTTAGCCAAAAGCTGGAAGAAGGTAGTATGTCTGTTACAGCGATCCTTTTTTTTTTTTTTTTTTTTTTTCCACCCTACTACATTCCTTGTAAGGAATTATTTATTAAATATTTTATTCCACATTTACATGCGGACTGGTGTGTGTGTGTGTGTGTGTGTGTGTGTGTGTGTGTGTGTGTGTGTGTGTGTGTGTGTGTGTTACATTGTTTGCGTGCACATGCTTGGGCATGTGTGTGCATGAGTGTTACAGTAGGGATGGTAGAGCCAATGATGTAGGTGACGGATGAAGGTGGTGGTTGTGGCAGTGGGGGGGGGCGGGGGGGGGGAGGGGGGGGGGGGTGTGTGTGTGTTGTGTGTGTGTGTGTGTTTGCGTGAGTGTGTGTGTTTGCGTGCGTGTGTGTGTGGTGCGTGCTGCGTGTGTGTGTGTGTGTGTGTGTGTGTGGGGTGTGTGTGTGTGTGTGTGTGTGTGTGTGTGTGTGTGTGTGTGTGTGTGTGTATGTGTGTGTGTGTGTGTTGTGTGTGTGTGTGTGTGTGTGTGTGTGTGTATGTGTTGGATATGTTTTGTGGAGTAAAGGAATGATGGTGGAAGTGTCAGTGATGCAGACGATTGTTCAGTCTGCTGTTTTCTGTACTGTCTGTACTGTCTTGGTGGCTCTTTCGCTGCCTTTTTGGTTCAGTGCCCAGTTCTGGTCAGCGTCTGTACTCCAGTACTGCCTGGGAAAAGTACTGGTCACCTCTCCACTGCCAGCGTTGTCGGTGTCCGTGGCGATGGCCGTATTCTCCAGTCCGCCCAGTCTGGCCTGTGGGACACGGCCTCTGCAGTATCTAGACCTAGAGTCTTTCTCATAGAGGCCAAACGTCCCACTCCTCTCCAGGTTGTCGGTCTCCAAGGGGCTGACTAGATCTCCAGTCGTGTCTCCATCTTCTGAAAGGGCCCCAAGTCTCCAGTGTGTCTCTTTCCGTTGGTTAGCGATGGTGGGCCATGGTTTCTTGTTTGTTCATTTTCTTCCGTGTTCTTTCTTCTGTTGCTGTTGATGTTGTCATAATAGTTTTTTTCTATTCTATTCTCCAAGGTTGTTCCTGTCCCGGTTCCTATCATTCCAAACTTTTTCTTGTTCGTTGATGTTGATTTTGGTTTATTGCTCCAAAGAGTTTTGCCGGAAGTATTTTGACTCAAAAGCCCACGGTTTTTGAAGTATTGACATGAGTATTGAACATCTCTTGGGGTTTTGAAGTTGATCTGTTATTTGAATTCGTTGAGAGCAGAAATTGGTTTGAGTTTTGCAGTGTTTCTGTCATATTCAATATACTCGTCACCTTTTGATAATTTTCTCTTTCAGATTGGGGCAGTAAATATGTCCATGACATCTGTTTGAAGTTCGTTTTCTCTTGAGGTCATGGAAAATAATTTCCAGCTGCAGAGTCAGCTGCCTTTCGCTTTGGAAGTTAGCAAACTTTGGTCTTGGCTTTCTTTTCCGTGCTTGTTGCCAAAGCAGGCTTTCTAAACAGCGGCCAATTGTACTCGCAAGGATACTGCTACTCGAACAGAAGGATGAAAATTTGTCCCTGTATAATCTTTTTGTAGCTTGGTTGTATATTGTGCTCTACAAAAATTGACATTGTCTTCTGGCCAAGTTCACTGTAGACCATGGCGTTGAAGAGTTTTCTTTTTCTCTCAAGCTGTTGATCTCCACATGGAATTGTCTGGCTGATGATTATTTTGGACTGTGGGAATTTTGTTTTCATTTTGATTATCAATTTTTTCATTTCTTCTGCGGACTCATGGGCGTTTTGCTGTTTCAAGTTGTTAAGTCCACAGTGAATTAAAATAGCATCTGGGGTAGCCTTGGTTTTGTTCATTTCTTCTTCACAGTCTGCCAGGGTGTATGCTTTTCTTTTTCTGGCTGACAGCCCGTAGGAAGCTCCAAGTCTTCTGGGGTCAAGACCATCCATTATAGAGTCATGCATAATGAGTACATATGG
>JASPKP010001878.1:22500-25830 GCA_030674155.1 Stramonita haemastoma | reverse complement strand
GAGGAGAGGAGAGAGAGAGAGAGAGAGAGAGAGAGAGAGGAGAAACAAATAGGTAGCTATTCAGCCAAACATACAGAGCTAGACATTCAGACAGATAGACAGGCAGAAAAGGTAGACAGACAGACAGAAAGACAGACTGACAGACAGACAGACAGAAAGACTCACAGACTTTACGTAAACACTGCTGATTGATGTACAGTGCAAAGTTATAAGCTTAGTATCCCGCGAAAATCAATTGTACATTTAGGCTAAGTTCTTTCAGCGGTCAGCCTAACCTTGTGCCAACTTGCTCATGCTGCTCTTTGTCTGTCATGTCCACAGAGATGAGAGAGAGAGAGAGAGAGAGAGAGAGAGAGAGAGAGAGAGAGAGAGAGAGAGAGAGAGAGAGAGAGAGAGAAGAGAGAGAGAGAGAGAGAGAGAGAGAGAGAGAGAGAGAGAGTCAGAGATTCTTAGGCATAGACCAACATGTACTGTACAGACACAAGTACAAGTAGGCATGCAGGTACGTTGAAATATGTATAGGCATGCATATATATATATATATATATATATATATAGGCGGCCGTTCATATAGACATACACTTTGCTGATAAGATGTACATAGATCTATACAAAACACACAGGGACACAAGTGTAAACAGAATTTGTTTTTCTATACGCACATGCTGAGATTGACAGAAGCACCAAGACATTGAAACACAAATGTACAAAGAATATATATATATATATATATATATCCATTTCTACAATACACACATATGCACACACACACACACACACACATATGCACACACACACACACACACACACACACACACACACACACACACACACACACACACACACACACACACTTCCACCTATCCACCAAACTCACCCTCATTTCAAACATGGATTAATTATACCCCAGTATAAAAAAAATAAACAACACCCCCAAAACAAACAAACAAACAAACTAACAAAAAACCAACAAACAAACCCTACCGTTCTGTAGCTGACTCCACTCCAGACAAATAGAGGCAACACCAGCAGTGAGTGAGTGAGCAGAATGCGGAACACACAGAACTGGATGGAAACAAGCAAAGCCGTAGGTAGGTAGGTAGGAAGCCTCACAAAAGTAATGCTAAACTAACGACACTCCTCTTTTCCCCAGTCATATAGATCCAGCCTTCATTAGACCGTGGTACACTCCTCGACACAGATAACTCTAGTGCTAGCAATGTCTGTCTAACTGCTGTGACTTTCCGCGTAGCTGTCATTGTCTGTCTATGCAGTTGTCATTTTCTGTCTATGCTGATGTCACCGACTGTCTATGCAGTTGTCATTGTCTATGCAGCTGTCCGTGTCACTGTCTACTGCTGGCATTGTCTGTCTACTGCTGTCACTGTCTACTGCTGTCATTGTTTGTCTATGCAGCTGTCACTGTTTATGCAGCTGTCCGTGTCACTGTCTACTGCTGGCATTGTCTGTCTAATGCTGTCACTGTCTACTGCTGTCACTGTCTGTCTACTGCTGTCACTGTCTACTGCTGGCATTGTCTGTCTACTGCTGTCACTGTCTCTCCACAGCTGTCACTGTCTGTCTACTGCTGTCATTGTCTGTCTATGCAGCTGTCATTGTCTGTCTGTACAGTTGTCATGTATGCGCGGCTGTCACTGTATCTATGCAGCTGTCACTGTCTGTCTATGCAGCTGTCACTGTGTCTATGCAGCTGTCACTGTGTCTATGCAGCTGTCACTGTGTCTATGCAGCTGTCATTGTCTGTCTGTACAGTTGTCATGTATGCGCAGCTGTCACCGTGTCTGCCGCTGGCATTGTCTGTCCTCGCAGCTGTCATTGCCTGTTTACTCATCAGTTATGTGGCTATAGGAATTCACTTCAATGTGAAATGCAATCAAAAGCCCATTCATCCAGTTCAACTCAAGCTCTTAAGATTCCGTCTCCTCTGCCAAAAGAAAAAAGAAAGAAGAGAGGGATTGAAAAGAATAAAATATGGAAAAACTAAATAAAAAAATGAAGAAGAATGTAAAGATAAAAAGAAATAGGAATGTCAAGAAAAAAGAAAGAATAGATGGATCGAAAAGAATAGAATATAGAAAACCTAAATTACAAAAAAAAAGAAGGAGAATGCAAAGATGAAAAGGAATGCCAAGAAAAAAATATGCCAAGAAGAATGTAGAGAAGAATGCGAAGAAAAATGCAAAGAAGAATGCAAAGAATAATGCGAAGAAGAAGAATGCGAAGAAGAAGAATGCGAAGAAGAAAAAGAATGTGAAAAAGAAGAATGCGAAGAAGAAAAATGCGAAGATAAATGCGAAGAAGAAGAATGCAAAGAAGAAGAAGAATGCAAAGAAAAAGAAGAATGCAAAAAAGAAGAACGCAAAGAAGAAGAAGAAGAATGCAAAGAATGCAAAGAATAAGAATGCAAAGAAGAAGAATGCAAAGAAGAACGCGAAGAAGAAGAAGAACGCGAAGAAGAAGAAGAACGCGAAGAAGAAGAAGAATGCGAAGAAGAACGCGAAGAAGAAGAAGAAGAACGCGAAGAAGAAGAACGCGAAGAAGAAGAAGAAGAACGCAAAGAAGAAGAAGAATGCAAAGAAGAAGAAGAAGAATGCAAAGAAGAAGAAGACGAATGCAAAGACGATGAAGAAGAATGCAAAGAAGAAGAAGAAGAATGCAAAGAAGAAGAATGCAAAGAAGAAGAAGAAGAAGAAGAAGAGAAGAAGAAGAAGAAGAAGAAGAAGAAGAAGAAGAAGAAGAAGAAGAACAACAACAACAACAACAACAACAACAACAAGAACAAGAACAAGAAACCCAGGCCCCTTGTGCAAACGCATGCAGAACATCTTGTGCATATGTTAAAACCTGTTCCACCTTTCGAAAGAATAGGTCATTTGTGTCGGTAAAAACAGATGACAAAAACAATTGTATATTAAAATTCCCACATTCACATTTCAGTGTTTAGATATCATCTCTGAAGGCAGAATGCAGCTACCTTGAATGACGGGCAAAAAAAAGGTCACATACGCAAATATCTGCCCATTGGTGAACCTCGGAGCTCTAACTGAGGAACTGAAAAAAAATTAGACAACAGGCTTAACACACACACACACACACACACACACACACACACACACACACACACACACACACACACACACACACACACACACACACACACACACACACACACACACACACACACACACACCCTATACACAAGATTCAAGATTTAATTCCTTTCACCCTTTTTGTGCGCACTCGCACTTAATCCAGTCCAACACACACACACACACACACACACACACACACACACACACACACACACAC
>JASPKP010001878.1:10000-15000 GCA_030674155.1 Stramonita haemastoma | reverse complement strand
TAGTGTCAGAAGGTATCCATTTGTCATGTTTATTATTTTTGAATGGCAGCGAGATGGCATAGTTGGCTGTCAGTTGGGCATATCGTTGAAGGCACGCGTTATAAAACCTTAGTTTAGAGGTCTGGCATGGCGTTTTGCGGTCAACAACCTTGTTTGTCCCTGTAGCAAAGTGATTTTTTTTCATCGTAGATGTCGACCTTCAAACAATGTCACCGACTATGATTTTTTAAAGTATAACATACACTGTTATGATTTTTCATCTCTACGTTAAAGTGTTCACTGTTCAAGAATCTATTTCGGATGTTCAAACAGTTATATGAATTTTTTTTTTTGGGGGGTGATACATCCTAGAAGCACTGGTGTTATATATATATATATATATATATATATATATATATATATATATATATATATATATATATATATATATATATATATATATATATATATATATATATTTTATATATATATATATATATATATTATACATATATATATATACATATATATATACTGTACGTTACTTTAGTGTTTAATGCAGTTTGTTTTAAATAAGTTACCGCTGTTGTCGTTAGAATGTTTGAGTGCTGTGCTCTGAACTTTTCTGAAATCTGTTTTGTTGGGTTGTGTTGTTTAGTTGTTTGGTTTTTTTGGTTTTCTTTCTTTCTTTTTTTAACAAGGGAAGCATTTCTAAATCAAAAGGAGAATAACAAAAAAGATACTAAGACGCTTGGACTGACTGAAAGTGTTGATATTGTTTTGGCGAGTTTTTTTCATAGTAAGGGTTCCACAGTAAACGGAAGAGACAGGTCCAGCTGGAATTCTTCACAAATCCAGTAGTACTGCTTAAAGAGTACTTATAATTATATGATAACGTGCATGTGCATTGACTATGTTTGCTATTCTGAAATGTTAAAGAGCAGCCCAGTCTTAGAAAATTTACGATTACAATATCTCATATTTTCATAAAGGAAACGTTAAACGAACAAACAACCAAAACAACAAGCAACTTCATTTCCCTCGAATTCAATAATGGTGCCCAAGGTGGCAACCGAACAACAACAAATTTCTAGAACACTCCTTTATCTTGATGAAAAATCCTGATTTTGATTATTCGAGTTTGGGTGTGAAGAAATCTGAATCTGGAGTTCAAAAAAGTTATCTGATAAAATATCTGAAAATGACAGCGGAGATATCATTCAAAGCGAATCCCACCACTTCTGAATTCTATTTGTACCGAATCGTAATGTTGATGGATGTGGTGGGTTTTTTGGTGTCAGCAGGCAGACATTTTTCATGTTCATTTCTAAATGGCAGTGAGAATTCGTCGTTGGATGTCAGTTTTGAACTTTGCCCTTGCCAAATCATTGTTAGTGGTGCGCTTTGCCATGTTAAAGAACCCGTTTCTAGTATTGCAATATTGATCTTAATCTCGCGCAGTATCATCTCTACTCAAAGATGACTTAATTTCTCTTCTTACTTCCCTCCCATTCCCTGCAAGTCCTGTAAAATATCAATCACTGCTTTCATCGTGTTTATTAGTTGACTTGGCAGTGAGTATAAGACAGAGCGCTCATCAAGGACACACACACACACACACACACACACACACACACACACACACACACACACACACACACACACACACACACACACACACACGCGCGCGCGCGCGCGCGCGCGCGCGCGCGCACACACGCCCGCACGCGCGCGCACACACGCACACACTTATGCACACACACACTCAGAAATAAAAGATTACAAAAAAACGATGGGTGTCGTCATGGGCTGCAGACACAAGACACCACGAAATCTTCTAGTATACTGGAACTGTTTAGGGTCAACAACTTTAATAAAATTTTTTAAAAAATCAAGTTAATACCAACTAAAAACTTCAAAGTCTCCCAGTTCTCTGCCGCTCTATACCCAGAACCTCAAGTACTCAATCTGTGAGACTTGAGCTAAGAGGCTGATGACATAAACTAGTCACCCTCTTCAAACAGCTGTGGTGAAAGGTATTTGTCCGGCAAGAGATTACGAATACAGACAGGCTCATTTTTCTGTAGCTGTGACCTACAGTCAGCATATACCAAGGTAGGGGACGGATAGCCTAGTGGTCAGAACATTGCGCTGGCAATTTGAAGACCCGGGTTCGAGTCCGGTCGAGGAAATTTTCTTCCTGGAGTTAACATCAGTGCTGACTCCACTCTCCCCAAAAGTCCTTCGGATGAGACTTTAAACCGAGGCCCCGTGTGCGAACGCACGCAGAACATCTTGCGCACACGTTAAATCCTGTTCCGCTTTTCGTAAGAGTAGGCCATCGTGTGCCGGTGGGAACAGATGACAATATTTACAAAACTGCATGCACACGGGGACCGGATGAAAAAAAGCACATGATTGCTTATTCTGTTATCCTCGATATAAAAGAATAAATATAAAAGAATAAATAAAAATAAAAATAATAAATAAAATGTTCCGCTTTTCGTAAGAGGAGGGCCATTGTGTGATGGTAGGAACAGGTGACAATATTTACACAACTGCATACACACAGGGACTGGATGTAAAAAAAAAAAAAAAGCAGAAGAGTGCTTATTCCATTATCCTCGATATAAAGGAGTAAAAAAAAAAAAAAAAAAAGGAAAAAAAAATGTCAGACTTGAGCTAAGAAGCTGATGACATAAAACTAGTCACCCTCTTCAAACAGCTGTGGTGAAAGGTATTTGTCCGGCACCAGATTACGAATACAAACAGCCTCATTTTTCTCTAGCAGTAACCTACAGTCAGCATATCCCAAGGTAGAAAACTGTGGAGTGGGGGTGTCAAATTTAGTAATTGTGCCCAGACACGTAGAAGTGTGTGTTGGTGTAAGCTTCACAGCAGCTTGGCCAGTGGGTAACTTATAATGACAATAGTGAACAGAGGAGGGGTTAGGACGTGTAACCTTGCGTAATGTTGTATTGACTCCTTGTCACGTCAACTGGTCAATATAATGAAGATAACAATGAGGTATAGACATTGGAGAGCAGAGAGCGAGCGAGAGCGAGAGCGAGAGGAGAGAGAGAGAGAGAGAGAGAGAGAGAGAGAGAGAGAGAGAGAGAGAGAGAGAGAGAGAGGCAAGAAGGGGCTGGGTGCTGGGTGGGTAAGTCATCAAGGGAAAAGATTTCCAAAATTTTAGGGACAGAAAGGGTGATAGAGTCAACTGGAGGGAAGATTTTTCAACATTTGAAGAGAGTCAGGAAGCAAAGCTCTACAGCTGACTAATATTGTACAAATACCCCAAATATCTTTCTTTATCATTTCGCTGCTGCATCTCCGTGTCAACAGACAACATACCGACTACATACATCTTTGGGAATCTGGTTGGATGACATCAAATGATAACTAGACCGAAGAGCCTCTGACTCTAACTTAAATCACATCAGTTTTATTTTGCATGGATCAAAACTTTCAGGCAACGTCATCTTGAATTGAATAAAAATGTGTTGACAAGATATCTGATTGAGTAACTCACCGAATATGTTGTCCTAGCCATCAAAATCATGATAATGTACGGAATGGCTCAACAGTTCTAAGCAAGCTATTTGGCTGCCATCTTGGCCTTTACTTTGTTGAAGTAATGTTAATTCCGAAAGAAAAACAATATCACACACAGAAATAGCGCTCTAACACAGAAAACATTAGTACTGAGGCAGCTAACAGGCATTTGCTCTTATGGAGCAGGGTATTTTTTCAATATAATTCCAAATATAACACAACCGACGTTTCTTTCAGTTTCAATATTTTGAAACCGTCTTTGGACTGTGCACTTTAAGTTTTAAAAAGTTAAATAATCATTCAAACGTTGAAAATAAATTTCGGGACACAGAAAATCCTCATATAGACTTTTAAATTCAAATTTTGTACGTATAGCCTTAGTTGAGGCTACAGAGCCGATACTATTATACACTATCGCCATCTGGTTATAATTTTGAATTGAGAAAGTGAGTACTGATGCACCGGAAGTGGATTCTGTAACCTAAGAAATAACGCTTAGGCTATACTAAAATCATGCTTCAAAAGTGGGGATTTCTTAGAATTTTAATCATGGCCGCCGTTTTGCATTGTGAAAATGTCAAACAAGCATCATCAATACACCTAACAAACTGTTCATCTATATCCTGAACAGACCACTCAAAAATGCCCTGACCATTACTAGTAACAGCCCCACTAAACTAGTTTTGTCCACCGCTTGTTCTCATATTTCTGAATATGCTTTATGTCTTTTAGTTAACTCATAAGCATGTAACCTTCAATTCATTCATTCATTCACTCATTCATTCATTCATTCATTCATTCATTCATTCATTCATTCATTCATTGAGAGAGAGAGAGAGAGAGAGGAGAGAGAAGAGAGAGAGAGAGAGAGAGAGAGAGAGAGAGAGAGAGAGAGAGAGAGAGAGAGAGAGAGAGAGAGAGAGAGAGAGAGAGAACTCAAGAAATTTAAAGTACTTCGGCCTTGGGCCATAATACATGGTTGGCGTAGGAGAAATTGACAATACTACAGCGTGGGCAAAAATCCAAAGAAAATACATATACCAAGTTCAATTTCTATGCAAGGAATGACGAAGACAATGCCTAAATACATAATAAGACAAGTGAACCAAACAAAATTCGCAAGTGTACCTTTCCTACGTCTAAAAAGTCGATATGCATATTGCTACTCAAAATCAAATCATAATGATAGCCCTTGTCTTCTTTTGTGACGTAACATTCTAATACAACAATGTTTTCCTCTTATCAACAAGAGATAGATAGATAGATAGATAGATAGATAGATAGATAGATAGATAGATAGATAGAGAGAGAGAGAGAGAGAGAGAGAGAGAGAGAGAGAGAGAGAGAGAGAGAGAGAGAGAGAGAGAGAGAGAGAGAGAGAGAGAGGTGAGAGAGAGAGAGTGAGAGAGTGAGAGAGAGAGAGTGAGAGAGAGTGAGAGGAGAGAGGAAGAGAGAGGAGAGAGAGA
>JASPKP010001878.1:0-5000 GCA_030674155.1 Stramonita haemastoma | reverse complement strand
AGACCGTCCGCAGGGCACAGAGCAAGGATGGAGAATGAGGGGAAGACAGAGAAGGAGATGGGAGGAGGAGGAGGAGGACAGACAAATCTCAGACGGACAGGCCTTTATTTTATTTTATTTTATTTTATACCACTTTATGTCACAGCAGATTTCTCTGCGTGGAATCCGGGCTGCTCTTCCTCGTGGAGAGCGCGTCGCCACAAGTGCAGCGCCTACCCATTATATATATATATTTATATATATATATATATATATATATATATATATATTATATATATATTACATACATACATACATACATACATACATACATACATACATACTACATACATACATACATACATACATACATACAGACATACATACATACATACATACAGACATACAGACATATCATACATACATACATACATACATACATACATATATACACACACACAATCCCAGAGCCGCCCTGGGGACTCCAATTCCCCGATTTTTCTTCAGGGATGGTGTCTAAACACGACACCTGTGTGCATGTTGGTTTTTATATATTTTGTCATCCGCTCCTACCGGCACACAATGGCCTGCTCTTCCGAAAGGCGGAACGGGGTTTTAACGTGCGCGCAAGATGTTCTGCGTGCGTTCGCACACAGGGCCTCGGGTTATAGTCTTATCCGAATGACTGGACATTCAGTTCGATTCTTTTCGTCAAACTGGAAGAAAGGGTGAGGCTGCGAATCGAACCCAGAACCTCACGGTCTTACTTGTTGGCAGGCGAACGTCTTAACCATCCTGCCACCTTCCTTCTCCTCTCCTGAGGCTGAGTGAAGGAAGCACTGCGAGAGAGAGAAGGGAGGAAGGAAGGAAGACAGATAAAGATGGAGAGAGAGGGCTGGTTGTCAAGTCATCCATGGCGCTTGTGCAGTCAAACAAAATGATGGGATAAGTCACGTACCGTAAACAAGCATAAACGAAACTATTTCGGTGAAGGCTCCTCCGAGAGGATGTGAGAATCCTCAGTATATATAGCATCCCCACATTCTGTGCTAAGAAATCCCTCTTTTCTATCCCTCTCTTTGTTTCTGCCTTGTTCATTTTTTCTTCTTCTTGCCTCTTTCTGTCATATTTATGCCTTATTGGTCCATTCTCCTGCCTCCTTCCCCCCCTCCCCTCCCCCCACCCGAAGGCTTCAAAGATAACATTTTTCTTTCACACCGTTTTCGTATGCGCTGGGCCTGACTTGTCAGGCACTTAACGGCAGTGCAACGCATTTTTCGCTCATTTTTCAGACAATAGTTGCTGTCTGAGCATTTCGACGACAAAAAAAAGGAACAAATAAAGTGAAGGCTCTCCATCGCACAGAATCTTCAATAACACCCGTTTGTGGACTACCTTACACCACCCACAGACAAAATCAAAGTGTCTTTTCATCTTCAGGCACTAGCTGGCCTGCACCTCTCTTTCTCCAGCCTACATGAGTCTGTTTTTAAGTCTGGACTTACAATGGATCGGAACGTACCTACTCCACTCCCCCTGAAGACCTTCAGTGAGACTCAAAACGAGCACCTCCCCTCCCCCCCCCCCCCCCCTTTTACTGTGTAACGAACGCATACAGAACAGCTTGCGCACACGTACATCGCAGTTGATGGCAGGAATGTTCTGAAAAACCTGATCTCCAAAAAAAAGCAAAAAAAAAAAAAAGGCTGCGCACACGTTTAAAACCCGTTCTGCCTCTCCTAGGAAAGTAACCCTGCTATTGCCGGTGCGATAGATGACACACAAACATTCCAGCATGCATCCTGCGATTTGCAGAGAGGTGGGATCCGCCATGTTATTATCATTTTGTCCGCGACAGATTGCGTGGGACTTTGAAATCAGTGACGGGAAAAGTCATGTCAGCCAAATCAAGCCAAGTCCAAGTCAAGTCATTTTTTTTCTTTCCTCGGCTAGGCTCGAGGTTTACGATAGTGAGATTTTTTTTTAGTATGTGACCGTACCCTGCCCCTCCCCCCCCCCCTCATTTAGGTAGCAGTATTCTGACGTCAGGGATGGTGTCTTAAACACAACACTTGTGTGCATGCGAGTTTTTTGTTTTGTTTTGTCATCTGTTCTTCCAGCACGCAATGGCCTACTCTTTCGAAAGATGGAACGGTTTTTTGAAAAACGTTTGGTGCCCAAGATATTCTGCATGCGTTTGCAACGGAGTCTCGGTTTATAGTCTACCCGAAGGACTTCAAATCAATTCGAGTCAAGACAAGACAGTCAAGTCAAATTAAGTCAATTCAAGCTAGCCAAGCCAACCGCCGAGTCACAGGTTCAAGTCAAGTCAAATCAATCGCAGGAAGCCTCAATAAATTATATGCCAAAGCAGCGGGGGTGGTCTTTCGCAGATGACGTTTTAACCATCAACAATGATCTAGCTTAGTTACCGAGCATGACAAAATGGAAAAAAAATTCTTTATTATTTTTTTTCGAGGGAATGAATAAGCGCTCAGGAGCCAGACTGAGCAAGACACTCCCCTAGTATGTCAACATCAAGAAATCGTTCAACAAACCGTGTAATTCTAAAGCAGTACATATCAATTATCAGAAAAATATTTTCCAAGATCAGCAAGGTTTTAAAGACTTGTCAGTCGTTTATTTAACCAGCGTGCAACGCCATTTTCGGTTTGAAAATGACAGACAACGTAATTGTGTCTGAACTTTTGACAAAGAAGAAGATTAAAGAGAAATTAGCAGCCCCCTGTTTATTTCTGCACACCAAACCGCAGTAAACATACTAACCAAACTGTTATGAATGGGGTTTAAAAAAGAAAACCAACAGAAAAACAACACAGCAACAACAAAAAAAAAAAACAAAACAAACCCACACTTTTATTCCATACTCTTTTAACAAACTATGAAGGAGAGAGAGAGAGGAGAGAGAGAGAGAGGAGAGAGAGAGAGTGAGAGAGAGGAGAGAGTGACGAGAGAGAGAGAGAGAAGAGAGAGAGAGAGAGAGAGGAGAGAGAGAGAGTGTATAAAACACGAGCTAAGGGACGATACTCCGTTGACGAATTGGCTTTTGAAATCGTTATGGCCTCATTATATCCTCCCTTGAAATTATTCCCGATCTCTCTCTCTCTCTCTCTCTCTCTCTCTCTTCTCTCTCTCTCTCTCTCTCTCTCTCTCTCTCTCTCTCTTCTCTCTCTTCTCTCTCTCTCTCTCTCTCTCTCTCTCTCCATTCACTTCAAAATGTTTTTAGTGACGAATTGGCTTTTGAAATCGTATGGCCTCATTATATCCTCCTTGAAATTATTCCGCATCTCTCTCTTCTTCCTCTCTCTCTCTCTCTCTCTCTCTCTCTCTCTTCTCTCTCTCTCTCTCTTCTCTCTTCTCTCCTCTCTCTCTCTCTCTCTTCTCTCTCTTTCTCCATTCACTTCAAAATGTTTTTAGTGTGATTTTTTTCTTCTGTTTTAATTGAAATCAAAATAATTAAGAAAAAACCAATCCCCTTTATAAAATGTATACTAGATTGTGCTTTGCTTGTTCCTCACTAATGTTATTTATTGAATAAATCTTCTTTTCTTTTTGTGTCAGCGTGTTTTGAATTTTGATTCACAGTAATAAAAAAAAAAGTCGAAATAACCGCTTTGTTCTCGCCAAAACATTATCTCAGTAATTAGTTACTCAACAAGCTTGGAGTTTGTTGTCGTCTTCCGTCAATGGAAAACATTGTATTGTCTTATATTGTCTTGTATTGGCATATTACTATTTTTTGTAGTGTATTGTAGTGTATTTGTTTTATTGTATTGTAAACCTTTAAGTCCGGTACATTTCTCTGCATGAAACGGGGGCTGCTCTCTCCCCGTTTGTCCAAAAACGTTTTTTGATTTTTTCTTTTTTTTTGTTTTATTACTTCCTTATTTCGAGAATAATGGAATAAGATTACGTGTCTTTTTTTTTTTTTTTTTTTTTTTTTTTTAAACCCTGTTCCGTGTGTATGCCGTTTTAATTTTTTTTTCATCCGTTCCCACCTGACACAATGGCCCCCTCTTCAAAATGCGGAACAGGTTTTAACGTGTGCACAAGATGTTCTGGTGCATTCGCACACAGGACCTCCGTTTATAGTCTATCCCTAGGACTTTCTGTCTGCAAGCAGGTGTTTTTTGGTTCCTATTAGAATGGCTCTTTTTTTTAAAAAATAGAATTTTTCCGGAACGACTCACAAAAATCAAAGGGTTTTGAGTTCAGAAGTATAGGGCTTTCACAAAAAAAGAGATGTTAAGTATTTATTTTTTTTATTTTCTTTTTATTTATTCTTTATATCGGGATAATGGAATAAGCAATCTATGTCTTTTTTTTTTAATCCAGTCCCGGTGTATGGGGGTTTTTAAAGTCATCTGTTCCCCCAGCCCCGTGGCCCCTTTTTTCGAAAAAAAGGGGAAAAGGATTTAAAAATTTGTACAAGATTTTCGCGTGCGTTTCCAAGGGGCCCCCCCCCCCAAAAAACTTTTTGGGGGGGGGGGGTCGCACTGGTTAACTCGAGGAAAAATCCCCTCGAAGGGAATCGAACCTGGGTGTCAAATTGCGGGGCAATGTTCTGACCATAGGCTGCAGTCCCCCGTTTTTTGTTGTTGGTATGCAGGGGAAGCAAAAAATTTTTTTTATAAAAAAACAGATGGAAAAGGGGGGGGAAAAATAAAGGTGGTGGGGTGTAGTGCCCGTGACCGATGAATTGTCATGATTCTGTGCGGGTGGACCCCCGGGCATGACAGTCAGCAAGGAAGGGGAAGGGTTTAGACGGTGCTGTTTGCTGTAGTGTAAAAGGGTCCCCGGGGTTTGAAGGGGGGAGGGGGGGGGGGTGGGGGGGAGTGGGGGTTTTGGGGGGGTGGAAATTTAGTGTTTGGGATTGATTGGTCTGACTTGGTGAGGGATTGTTGTTTTTTGGGGTTCTTCCCCCTGAGGAGGGGGGGGGGGGGGGGGGGGCGAAGATGACTTGCCCGTGTTTTGCACCCACGTGTGGAATAAGTCCCATT
>JASPKP010001877.1:0-25835 GCA_030674155.1 Stramonita haemastoma | reverse complement strand
TTGGTTGTTGTGGGGTGTACATTTGAATTTTTTTAAACTATTAAATTGTTATTGGTTGCAATTTTTTAAGAATAGGTTGAATGCAAGGGGCTTTTTTTCTTTTTTTTTTTTTTTTTTTTTAAAAAAGATAAGCACAATAAAAATTACGTTTCTTTTTCGTTTTTCATCATCATCATCTTTCATCATCATATCATCATATCATAAATCATCCCCCATCACCATCATCACCCCCACCACCCCACCACCACCCCCATCTTCATCATCATATCATCATCTTTTTTCTTTAATCATCATCATCATCATAATCATCATCTTATTTATTTAGTAGTATTTATAGTAGTAGTATTAGTAGTAGTAGTATTGTAGTATTTTAAAAGTATTTGTAGTAGCAGCTGCAGGGTAGTGGTGGGGGGTGGTGGTGGGGGGTGGTTGGTTTGGTGGTGGTGGGGGGTTTATTTAGTATTTGTAGTAGTAGTAGTAGTAGAAAGTAGTAGTATTTGTAGTGGGTAGTATGTAGTAGTAGTAATGTTAATATGTCCCCACGGGTGTCAGTAATATACCCACGTTTTGTTTGCCTGTAAAAAATTGTGTGCATGTTTTTTTTCCTCTTTTCTCTGATGAAAAATTTTTCCCCCTTTTTTTGGGTTTTGATGCCGATTTTTTCTGGAAATTTGTGCAAAAAAATTTTCCACTTTTTATCTCTTTTTTTTTTTCGGGATTTTCCCCTGACCCCCTCCCTTTTCCCAGTTCACTCTTCGGGTTTTTGTTTCCACGAAAATCTTTAAAAAAAGTTTTTTGTTTTATTACACGACATTTTTTTATGTTTTGTTGTTGTTTTTGTTTGTTGTTCTGGCACCGGTAATATACTTTTTGGGGGCAGTGAAATGGGGGAGAGGGTCTATTCCCCCGTGGTATTTTTTGGGCCCTGTGGCAGGGTTTTTTATGTATATAAAGTATATATGTATATATGTAAATATAATATTAGTATATAGGGCCTCACAGGGGCAGTCTAAAAAAGAAAACGAGCCAGCGCATTTTGGCATGGAGGTCAGTACAGGGGAAATCAAAGATCATGGGGCAAAAAGCGCAAATAATGACCCTTTACGGAAATAAAGATGAATGGAGAAAAACTGGAAGAGGTGAGCCAATTCAAAAAATTAGGTCCATCCCCAAAAAAAAGATGGCACATCAAACAATGAAGTGGAAAAATCGCCCCCGCAACACCAACATCTGGGTTAGTCAGAATCGAGAGGGTTTTATCAGAGGCAAAAAACATTTAGCTTTTGCACCAAAAAACCCCCCTCTACAAATCCCTCTTTTATACCCATTTCCCCCTATATGGCTGTGAATTCCCGGACTTGATAACCGGGAATTTTGAGAGTAGAAACCAAGCATTCGAGAGGCAAGTGCCGCAGAGGAATTTCCCCAAAAAAATCTCAAAGAAACAAGCCAATAAAATATGTGAAAGAAGGGAAAACAAAAAGCGGTTGGGGCCCCCCAAAACCCTTTTCTCTCCACCATAAAAAGGAGGGGAAAACTGATGTGGTTTGGTTCCCCCCCACAAGACAAAAAAACCTTAGCAAAAAACCCCCCCTTTCAAAGGGAAAGGGGCGGGGCAAGAGCAGCGCCACACACATGGCAGTTGGTAGGGGAGGTTGCATTGCATATAGTGCCATATTGTCCTGGTGCCTTGAGGTCTGTAACCGCGCAAGTTGATGCAGGACGGGCCTGAAAAGGGCTTTTTGGGTCCCGTCTTTGTCCCAAACCGCACCTTTTGGGCAGGTGGTTGTGTATGTGTGCGCGCATGCGCGCGCTGGTGTTTGTCAGTGTGTTTGTGTGCGCGCATGTGGCGGCGACCTTGCACTTTGGTGTGGTGCATCATATTGCTGTATATTGTCATTATTATTATTGTGCACACTGCTTGGTTTTTGTTGCGTACACCCTACCCGATTTCCCTGCGAGAAACTAGCTTTCTCAGCTCTTGAGGGCTGCCATGTCGCCACAAGTCCGGCGACACACACATGGAAGATGGTAGGGGAGGTAGCATTGCATACAGTGCCATATTGTCTTGGTGCCTTGAGGTCTGTAACCGTGCAAAAGCTGGGACAGGACAGGCCTGAAAAGGACTCTTTGGGTCCCGTCTTTGTCCCAAACTGCACCTCTTTGGCAGGGGGGGGGAGGGGGGGGGGGGGGGGGGGGGGGGGGGGGGGGGGGGGTGTGTGTATGCGTGCTCGCACGCGCTGGTGTTTGTCAGTGTGTTTGTTTGTATGCGCGCATGTGGCAGGGACCTTGCACTTTGCTGTGGTGCATCATACTGCTGTATATTGTCATTATTATTATTGTGCACACTACTTGGTTTTTGTTGCGTACACCCTACCCGATTTCCTTGTGAGAAAGTAGCTTTCTCAGCTCTTGAGGGTTGTAGTGTCGCCACAAGTCCGGCGCCACACACATCGAAGATGGTAGGGGAGGTTGCATTGCATACAGTGTCATACTGTCTTGGTGCCTTGGGATCTGTAACCGTGCAAAAGTTGGGGCAGGACGGGCCTGAAAAGGACTCTTTGGGTCCCGTCTTTGCCCCAAACCGCACATTTTGGTCAGGGTGTTGTGGATGCGTGCGCTCACTCGCACGCGCTCTGGTGTTTGTCAGTGTGTTTGTTTGTGTGTGCGCATGTGGCGGGGACCCTGCACTTTACTGCGGTGCATCATATTGCTGTATATTGTAATTGTTATTGTGCGCACTGCTTGGTGTTTGTTGCGTACACCCTACACGATTTCCTTGCGACAAACTAGCTGTCTCAGCTCTTGAGGGCTGCGGTGTCGCCACAAGTCCGGCGCCACACACATGGAGGATGGTAGGGGAGGTTGCAATGCATACAGTGTCTTGCTGTTTTGTGCCTTGTGGTCTGTAACTGTGCAAACGTTGGGGCAGGACGGGCCTAAAAAGGGCTCGTTGGGTCCCGTCTTTGCCCCAAACGGCACCTTTTTGGCAGGGGGCTGTGTATGCGTGCGCGCACGCGCACGCGCGCTGGTGTTTGTCAGTGTGTTTGTTTGTGTGCGCGCATGTGGCGGGGACCCTGCACTTTACTGTGGTGCATCATATTGCTGTATATTGTCATTATTATTGTGCGCACTGCTTAGTTTTTGTTGCGTACACTGTACCAGCTTTCCTTCCGAGATATAAGCTATCTTAACTCTCGGGGCTGTGTTGTCGCCACATCGGTGGTCTAGGTGGTCACGCGCCTTGCCTAGAAAGCAAAAAGTCCGGGTCGGAGTGTGCGGGGTTCGTACCCCGTTTGGACCCAAAACTTTTCCCCATCCATTAGACCCTGAGTGGTGGTCTGGGCGCTAGTCTTTCGGATGAGACGATAAACCGAGGTCCCGTGTGTTACACATCACTATGTAGCGCACGTAAAAGAACCCCTGGCAACAAGGGGGTTGTCCCTGGCAAAATTCTGTAGAAAGAAGCCACTCTGATAGGGAAAACAAATACACTTGCATGCAGGAAAAAGAAAAAAAAATGGGTAGGCGCTGCACATGTGGCGACGAGCTCTCCCCGGGGAGAGCAGCCCGAATTTCACGCAGATCTCTGCGTGACATAAAGTGGTACAAAATACAAAATAAAATACATGTCCGGCGCCACACATATCCAAGATGGTAGGAGAGGGTATATGCATACAGTGCAACATTGTCTTGGTGTCGTGGGGTCTGTTACCATGCAAACGTTTTGGTGGGACGGGGCCGAAAAGGTTACAACTTTGTCCAAAACAACACCTTTTTCTTCAGGGGGTTGTGTATGCTCACGCTGGTGTTTGAACTTGCGTTTTTTTTTTTTAGTGTGCGTGCATATGGCAGGGACCCTATACTTTTTTGTGGTACATCATATTTTTAAATATTGTCACTATTATTGTCCGCACTGCTTGGCTTTTGTTGCCTACTACTGTTCCAGCCTTCCTTCTGACAAACTAGCTTTCTTTGCTCTTGGGGGTTGTGGTGTCTCCACAAGTCTGGCGCCACACATACCAAAGATGGTAGGAGAGGGTGTATGCAAACAGTGCGATATTGTCTTTGTGCTATGGGGTCTGTTACCGTGCAAACGTGGTGGTAGGACGGTGCTGAAAACAGCTCTTTTGGTCACATCTTTGCCCAAAACCGCACCTTTTTCTTAAGAGTGTTGTGTATGCGTGAGCGCACGTACGCAGCCGCTGGTGTTTGTGTGCGTGTGTTTGTTTGTATGCGCGCATGTGGCGGGGACCCTGCACTTTGATTTGGTGCATCATATTTGAATCGGTGAGTGAAACGTAAATAACAGATAAATTGATAAATTTAAAAAGAGCCCTTTTAGTGAAAAAAAACTGACAACCATTTTCTATTTGAATGTACAAAGTTTACAGACTTGAGGGAGAAATACCTATTCTATCACTTTACAAATGATACTGAACAATGCCTGTAAACTGTTCTGAACAGTGAAAATGTTTGCCAATTGAAACATGTGGGTATGTACAGTGGGAGCCGCTGATAAGAAAGTCATGGGGACCCGATTTTAGGCTTTCTTATAAGCGGGCTTTGTTTTAAGCGGACTTTCTTATATCCGAACACCTGAACACTATTTTTAATGTGCTTTCGTATAAGCGAGCAAAAGTGTAAATGAGTAAAATAGTAGCTAATTGGACATTTCATAATGGTAAAAACATAAAACACACCCTATCTACAATTACTCATCAAGTTTGTTGTTGCTGCTGTTGTTGTTGCTGCTGCTGTGGTTATTCTTAAATTGGTTCATTCTGGTCACGTTCCGTCTACATACGAATGAAATTCTAAACTGTAGCCTTCTCCATGTTTTAGTTGAAATTCAGCGACAACGGTATAATGTACAAAATTTAAAGCAACTTCACACACACACACACACACACACACACACACCACACACACACACACACACACACACACACACACACACACACACACACACACACACTCACTCACTCACTCACTCACAGAGGAATTCTGTGGATTCAACAACTTTTATTTCTGTAATTATAAGCGAAAAACCATGACTAAAATAAAACGGGAACTTTTTTTCGGAAAGAGAATATAAAGTGATCAATGCTTGACTGTCCGCTCAAGATCTTGCTCAAGATCTTCGGTGTATCACTTATCACGGGAATAAAAATCGTTTAAAAAATCGCAAAAACCTTGAAAAGATTGAATAAAAACTTTCTACCTGACACCTGACTGGTACTGGTATAGATTACAAGCTCGAAATAAGTTTTGATTGGGTGTTACTGAAAGCCTACAACTGAAACGGCAGGGAATCTAAAAAACCTGTCAACAGGATTCCATAATTCATGAGTTTGCTAGAAGATAAAATCAAAATAACTAACACAAGTAAATACATGTATCGTCATTTACTGGAAACAAATGACTTGAATAACAACGTCATATGCTCAACAAGATAAGATAAAAGAGGCTGTACTTTTTAGGCCTACTTGTTAACATTTTATGCATGTATTGGTTTTTACAACCGGTTTGACAAGAGAAACTTGGGGCTTTCACTGTGAGGATTCAAGCCACAGCAACAACACGTTCGAAGTGCTGGCACAAATTTTGAGATCTGAGGCTGGCTTCGCCTTTCCGATTCCAGCCATCAAAAAGGGGAAAAAGGGGCTTAAAGGCACCTGCACAAGCAGTTGCGAAAAATACACGCTGTACGTGAGAGTCCATGTAATGCGAATAAATGAAAAAGAAACACAATGTTATTGGAGAAATTTTGCTTTTCTGTGCCTGTCGTTCAAAACTTGCCAACCACATCTGGTGTGATGTCAGAATTTCCTGAAAGAATAAAGTTGGGTTTTTCATGGAAATGCTTTCGATTTGGTGGGCTCGCTTATAGGAAACTGACTGAAGGAGGTCTCGCTATTGCAAAGTAAAGTTCTCAAAACCGACTAGACTGTCTTATATCCGAGCTAACATCCTTGGTGGGACCAGAAATTGACGTTCTTATAAGAGGGGTTTCTTATAAGCGAGATTCTTATATCCGAGCTTCCCTAAGTCATAATAAAGAACACCTTCAACGGAACAAAATTTTTTGCTTTCTTAAAAGGGGGATTCACTGTAAGCGAGCTTCTTATAAGCGGGTCCGACTATATATATTTTATGCTCTGGAAGCCAGAGAACCTAGTTAAGTATAATCGGTGCACAAACAGTTGAAGTAGTTTCTGTCTCTTTGGACAATCACTCATGACAATGCCAAAATTCTTTTGTTTGTTTCTTGTTTTGCTTTTAGTTTCTTATGTTAAAATGTGTGCCCGCTTGTATACAGGCCAGTGGCCTTACAAATAAATCAAGTTTCGAGTTCGAGTTCAAGTTCGAGTTCGAGATCGATTTCTGTCTGTCTCTCTCTCTCTCTCTCCGTCTCTCTCATATAGAATATTCATAATGGTTTAGAATAATCTTTTTTTCTTCTTTTTTTGAGATAAGATTTTTAGAATTTCCTGTCATCAGCTACGATGTGAAAGAATGACATATGAAGTCTTGAGAGTACTGAACACGGAATCTTTGTTTTCCTACTCCTATTGTGATGGACATGAATGAGTGAGCATGCATTACTCTCTCTCTCTCTCTCTCTCTCTTTTTTGTTTGTCGTTTTCTTTCCTTCTGTGGTATTCTTTTCTCGAATTAATCTAGTTACCAAAGCTGAAAATAATAGCAAAGTTCATTATCTATTAGTACATTTTGATACAGCATCTACCCGTTAATATTAGTCAGCAAAAGAATGCTGCACTTGAGACAAAATACTCCTATGTAGAAACGAAAATACAATGTTCACTTGTCTTGATCACGTCGTTTTTTCTATCAGCACTAAGCCTAGATTTCATGAAGGCCCCTGCATGAGTCACATCAGGCGTTGTCTTTGTAAACTTGTATCTGTTTCCTTGCAGCTGGAGTCCAAACAAAGCGTTACATCTGCCCTTGGAAGTTGGCTTCAGCTTCAAACTCTTGCTCCAACTGAATATTTACCTCCCTGGAAAACTTTGTTGTCTGCTAGTCCTTGTTCATAATATCCACGCACTCACACGTATTTAAACTTTTATTCATATTTCAGAACAAAATTGTATCTTTAGTGTATCATCCTCCTTAATGAGAGTACTTTAGATGGACAAGCTTTCAATTTCAAGGAATTTCAATGAGGAATTCATCACATGTTGTCTCCTTGATCATTTTCAGTAGGATTCAAGGTCTTGGATCTAACATATTCTTTAAAATAAAAAATCGCAAATACGGAATTCCGTGAAAAAGAAAGGAAATCACCCATGATGTAAACACACACACACGCGCGCGCGCACACCACCCTACACACACACACACCTACACACACACACGCGCGCGCGCGCGCACACACACACACAAACACACACACACACACACACACACACACACACACACACACACACACACACACACACACACACACACACATATATATATATATATATATATATATATATATATATATATATATATATATATATATTATATATATAACTAAAGCTGTCAGGCTCTAATATTAGATCACCACATCAGCAGATGGGTACTCCTTGATAAAATATATTAATACATCATTATGACTAAAAATTTGGGTCATATCTCATTGATAATAACAATAACATCAGTGACACCGCCTTCTCCCCACCTCAGCACACATTAAAATGATTTCAGTTACAACTGAAAAAAAGAAGAAAAAGCCTTCTTAGCTGTCCTTTCATTTGTTGAATGGATGGTGGTCTAGAGGTAATGGGCCTGCCAAAGAATGTGAAAAGTCCGGGTGGGTTGGAAGTGTGCGGTGGTTTGACCCCGGTTTAGGCGCCAAACTTTCCCCCCTCCATTAGACCATGAGTGTTGGTCTGGGTGCTAGTCTTTCAGATGAGACGATAAACCGAGGTCCCATGTCTTACAAAAATATTTAGCTCACGTAAAAGAATCCACGGCAACAAGAGTTGTCCCTGGCAGAATTTTTTTTAGAAAACAGCCACTCTGATAGGGAAATCAGTACTGCTGCAGACGGGGAAAGGAAAAAAATTGGAGAGTAGCCCAAGCTTCACACAGAGAAATGTGCCCTGACTAAAAGTGGTATGAAAGTATAAAAAGGTAACAATAAAGCCCACTACAACACGTTCAAGTGAAACAGAAAAGGAGGAGGCGTACAGGAAAGATCACTGTACAAGTTTACGAATCGTCTTCTAAACCACTTTATGTCACAGCAGACTTCTCTGCGTGAATTTCGGGCTGCTCTCCCCGGAAGAGCGCATCGCCACAAGTACAGCGCCTACCCATTATTTATTTTCTTTTTCCTGTCTGCAGGTGTATTTGTTTTCTTATCAGAGTGGCTTTTTTCTACAGAGTTTTGCCAGGGACAAGCCTCTTGTTGCCGTGGTTTCTTTCACGTGCGCTAAATAATGATGTGTTAACATACGGGACCTCGGTTTATTGTCTCATCCGAAAGACCATCACTCATGATGTAATGGATGGAGGAAAAGTTTTGGGCACAAACGGGATTTGAACCACTGCACACTTTGAGTCGGACTTTTCGCTTTCTAGACAGGCGAATTACCTCTAGACCACCGAAACACTTAATAATTTATGAAATAATTAACTTTTAGATGGGTTTGAAACTGATCTTTGTTTTTGGTATGTTTCAAAGAGTTGGGAGCCTATCCTGAATACAAGAAGCTCGATTTGTACAGTTTGTTTCTGGGTCTTGGAAATATTAGCAAGTGGTGGTGTCTATGCTTGTTATTTTTATTAAACATTTTATTATCTAGGGTTGTGCAATATCTAGGCTTTGATCTGCGTTTAAGAGAATTAGCTTGTACCTTTTTATCCTAAATTGTTCATTTGTACTATGGGTTAAGATACTTTGTGAAGTTTATCTCTGATTCAGTATCTTATTTTACCTAAGGAAGTTTAATTCTTTCTTATAGGGGGCATGTTTGTCCTGCACTTAAAGAGAATCTATTAATCCAATGTACTGTGTGTGTGTGTGTGTGTGTGTGTGTGTGTGTGTGTGTGTGTGCGTGCGTGCATGCGTGCACACGAGCGCAGCGTGGGCGACCTCATTTTAGATTTAGATCTATCAGCTGGCAGATCAAGCAGCACGGGTTTGTTTTGAAATTCAAATTCAAGGGGGTGGGGGTGGGGGGGGGGGAGTGGTGGCCCACCTTATTTTCAAACAAGGTGGTGCCTTGCTGTGATTGGTGGCTGAATTTAGGACATGAGTTGGGAATGTGACCCCATTCTGTGAAAGAGAATTTGAAGTCTCTTTACAATCTGGGATATCAGATGGACAGATCTCCCAGTGGGCATAAAGGTGGGGGGGGGGGGGGGGGGGGGGGGGGGTCGTCAATATAGATAACATCACTACTTTCTGGAAATTCTCTGCTAATTCTCTTTTCAAATTCTCTTTTCTATCTAACTCATTGCTTCTGCTTTGATCCAATAGAAAAGCCTCTATTGTCTGCCTTCTTGGTCCATTTGCCTACGTACTTTTTACAGAAAGACTTTAAAGATTAGTTCTCTCCTGTGCTGAAGAGGAATGCACTGGGCCTGACTTGTGAGGTGCTTCACATCAGCACTAGACATGTTTTGTTATTAATATTATGACAAACTTTGTTGCTACTGTGTGAGCATTCAAAGAAAAAAAAGTGGGGGAGGGAGGGGTAGTCAAAAAGGGGTGTAAGTTGGTATTTTATTTTATATTTTATACCACTTTATGTCACAGCAGATTTCTCTGCTCCTCCCCCCCCCCCCCCCAGCGCATGGCTACAAGTGCAGTGCCTACCCACGATGGTGTTTAATCACGACACCTGTGTGCATGCTTGTTTTTTTTTATAATAATTTTGTCATCTGCTCCTACCGGCACACATCGCCTGCTCTTCCAAAAGGCGGAACGGGGTTTTAACGTGTGCGCAAGATGTTCTGCGTGCGTTCGCACACGGGGCCTCAGTTTCTAGTCTCATCCAGATGACTTTGACATTCAGTTCGATTTTTTCGTCAAACTGGGAAGAAAGGGCGAGGCTGGGTACGAACCCAGAAACTCACGGTTTACATATTGGCAGGTGAACGTCTTAACCATCCTCTCACCTTCCAGTCTGTGTCTGCCATTCTGTGCATGCATGTCTTCTATCTGCAGGAATGAATATTCCTATGCATATATATGTTTGCATGTATGAATGAGTTGTGTGTTTTTTGCATGAATGCCTCCCTACATGCGATTGTGTTGTGCGTGTGGGTGTGTTTGTTTATGTGTGTTTGAAAAGCAACGCTGGGCAGTAAAAAAAACAACAACAAACAAACCAAACATACATACACGATAAACTACTGTCTGATGAACTGCAAGAATGTTTAGATTCAAATGATAACCCAAGAAGCAGCCTCTTACCTTCACTACAGGTGTGTCACAGACAGACTTGCACTTCTAGGCGCCCATGTGTGCAGGTGTTTGTTACAGTTGGGGGGTGGGATAGAGACCTACCCTGCTGCTGCTGTTGACGGTAGCACGGGGAGTTTAAACAGACACGGAAAGGAAAAAAAAGGGGGGGGGGGATGTGGATTTCGCGCGCTTTTAGATTGGTTTATATGGTCAGAGAAGATACACAAAAAGCTTTTATATGCAGCAGCAGTTGTCTGGTGTTAAAGGGCCTTTCTACTTGGTTGTTATTTCTGTAATCCTGCCACGATTATTTAGGGTGCTTAAGTGTTTGAAAAAAAAACACAACTAGGCCTTATGCTAGACCTGAGACTCTCTCTCTCTCTCTGTCTCTCTCTGTCTCTGTCTCTCTCTCTGTCTGTCTCTCTCTCTCTCTCTCTTCTCTCTCTCTCTCTCTCTCTCTCTCTCTCTCTCTCTCTCTCTCTCTCTCTCTCTCTGTATAGTGTCATTATTTATGTGCGCCCTGCTTGTTTTTTGTCGCCTACACTAAGCAGCTTTCTTTGCGACAAACAAGCTTTCTCAGCTCTTTGGGGCACTGGCGTCGCCACAAATCCGGCGCCACACGCATCGGAGATGGTGGGAGGGGGTGCATGCATGCAGTACGATGATGTCTTGGTGGCCTGGCATCTTTTACCGTGCAAAAGTCGGGGCGGCGCGGGTCTGAAAACGGCTCTTCGGCTCGCATCTTGGCCCCAAACCGCACCTTTTTCTGCAGGGGGGTGGGTATGCATACGCGCAGGCGCGCGCGCGCTGGTGTTTGTCAGTGTGTTTGTTTGTGTGCGCGCATGTCGGGGGGACCCTGCAGATTGCTGCGGGGCATCATAAGGCTGTGTAGTGTCATTATTTATGTGCGCCCTGCTTGTTTTTTGTCGCCTGCACTAAGCAGCTTTTTTTGCGACAAACAAGCTTTCTCAGCTCTTTGGGGCACTGGCGTCGCCACAAATCCGGCGCCACACGCATCGGAGATGGTGGGAGGGGGTGTATGCATGCAGTACGATGATGTCTTGGTGGCCTGGCATCTTTTACCGTGCAAAAGTCGGGTCGGCACGGGTCTGAAAACGGCTCTTCGGCTCGCATCTTGGCCCCAAACCGCACCTATTTCTGGGGGGGGGGGGGGGGGGGGGGGGGGGGGGGGGGGGGGGCTGGGTAATCATATGTGCGCGTGTGCGCGCGCTGGTGTTTGTCGGTATGTTTGTTTATGTGCGCGCATGTCGTGTTGCCCCTGCAGATTGCTGCGGTGCATCATAAGACTGTTTAGTGTCATTATTTATGTGCGCCCTGCTTGATTTTTGTCGCCTACAGTAAGCAGCTTTCCTGGCGACAAACAAGCTTTGTCCGCTCTTTGGGGCAGTGGCGTCGCCACAAATCCGGCGCAACACGCATCGGAGATGGTGGGAGGGGGTGTATGCATGCAGTACGATGATGTCTTGGTGGCCTCTCATCTTATACCGTGCAAAAGTCGGGGCGGCACGGGTCTGAAAACGGCTCTTCGGCTCGCATCTTGGCCCCAAACCGCACCTTTTTCTGCAGGGGGGTGGGTCTGGATACGCGCAGGCGCGCGCGCGCTGGTGTTTGTCAGTGTGTTTGTTTGTGTGCGCGCATGTCGGGGGGGCCATGCAGATTGTTCCGGTGCATCATAAGGCTGTGTATTTTCAGTATTTATAAGCGCCCTGCTTGTTTTTTGTCGCTTTCATTAAGCAGCTTTCTTTGCGACAAACAAGCTTTCTCAGCTCTTTGGGGCAGTGGCGTCGCCACAAATCCGGCGCCACACGCATCGGAGATGGTGGGAGGGAGTGTGTGCACGCCGTACGTTAATTTCTTGGTGGCCTGGCATCTTTTACCGTGCAAAAGTCGGGGCGGCACGGGTATGAAAACGGCTCTTTGGCTCGCATCTTGGCACCAAACCGCACCTTTTTCTGCAGGGGGGTGGGTATGCATACGCGCAGGCGCGCGCGCGCTGGTGTTTGTCAGTGTGTTTGTTTGTGTGCGCGCATGTCGGGGGGACCCTGCAGATTGCTGCGGGGCATCATAAGGCTGTGTAGTGTCATTATTTATGTGCGCCCTGCTTATTTTTTTTTCGCCTACACTAAGCAGCTTTCTTAACGACAAACAAGCTTTCTCAGCTCTTTGTGGCACTTGCGTGGCCAAAAATCCGGCGCCACACGCATCGAAGATGGTGGGAGGGGGTGCATGCATGCAGTACGATGATGTCTTGGAGGCCTGGCATCTTTTACCGGGCAAAAGTCGGGGCGGCACTTGTCTGAAAAGGGCTCTTCGGCTGGCATCTTTGCCCAAAACCGCACTTTATTCTGCAGGGGGGTGGGTATGCTTATGCACACGCGTGCGTGTCCCATGACTAAGAGCTAAAGAACTAGAAGCATTGTGACGCAAACGCCGTTTTCGGGACCCTGCCGCCCGCACTTTTCCTCAGTACCAGAGCCCTCGACACAAAGACCGTATTCTACACTATGCAGACAAACGAAACAACCACTTTTGATGTGTGTGGACACTGGAATTGTCGCGACACCACGGCCCGGAAGATGGCAACCCGCTTGTACATGGCCAAGTTTGTTGCATAGAAACAGGGTACAGTGTACGCAAAAATCACCCCTACAACACCATCCAATAATAATTTCCTATAATATCATGCACAACAGTCATCTGTGGGGTCCCTCCACACGCACAAACACAAAAAACCGCACACACAAACACCAGCGAACGCGCGCACGCGCATATGCATACCCACCCTTCCATGAATAAGAGTTAAAGAACCAGAAGCATTGTGACGTAAACGCCGTTTTCGGGACCTTGCCGCCCGCACTTTTCCGCATTTCCAGAGCCCAGGGAACCAGGACCGTATTCTACACTATGCAGACAAACTGGACAACGATTTTTGATGTGTATGACACTGGAATTGTAGCGACACCACGGCCCGGAAGATGGCAACCCCGCTTGTACAGAGCCAAGTTTGTCGCATAGAAACAGGGTACAGTGTACACAAAAAACACCCCTACAACACCATCCAATAATACATTCATATAATATCATGCACAACAGTCATCTGTGGGGTCCCCTCCACACACACAAACACAAAAAACCGCACACACAAACACCAGCGAACACACACACGCGCATATGCATACCCACCCTTCTATGAATAAGAGTTAAAGAACTAGAAGCATTGTGACGTAAACGCCGTTTGAAGGACCTTGCCGCCCGCACTTTTCCGCAGTTCCAGAGCCCAAGGCACCTTGACCGTATTCTACACTATGCACACAAACTGGACAACCATTTTCCATGTGTGTGGCACTGGAATTGTAGCGACACCACGGGCCGGAAGATGGCAACCCCGTCTGTACAGAGCCAAGTTTGTCGCATAGAAACAGGGTACAGTGTACGCAAAAATAACCCCTACAACACCATCCAATAATAATTTCATATAATATCATGTACCACATACATCTTCGATTTAAAACGGAATAAACAAATTCAAGACAATAGAAAAACTGATAAAACAGCAAAAACTATGAGACAGAAAGCATGACATCTAGCAAAACTATGAACTTAAAAATATTTGCATGACAGATGTAATAAACAATCATAAAATTGGCAGAGATGGGAGAGAGAGATTTGATTTATTCTTTTATATGGAGGATAATGGAGGATTTTGTCGCGTACACTTACCAGCTTTCCTTCACTCAAACTAGCTTTTTATAGCTCTTGGGGGCTCTCGTGTCGCCACAAATCCGGCGCCACACCTATCCAAGATGATGGGAGAGAGGTGTATGCATACAGTACGATATTCTCTTTGTGCCGTGGAGTCTTTTACCGTGCAAAAGATGGGGTTGCACGGGGCTGAAAACGGCTCTTTCGCTGGCATCTGTGCTCAAAACGGCCCCTTTTTCGGGCGGGGGGTGGGTATGCATGCGTGCACGCGCACGCGCGCTGGTGTTTATCAGTGTGCTTGTTTGTGTGCACAAATGTGGTGGCGACCCTCCACATTGCCCTGGTGCATCATATGACTGTATATTGTCATTATTCTTTAGCACAATGCTTATTTTTTGTCGCGTACACTTCCCAGCTTTACTTCACACAAACTAGCTTTCTTAGCTCTTGGGGGCTCTCATGTCGCCACAAATACGGCGCCACACCTATCCAAGATGATGGGAGAGAGTGTATGCATACAGTACGATAAAGTCTTGGTGCCGTGGGGTCTTTTACCGTGCAAAAGTTGGGGTTGCACAGGGCTGTAAACGGCTCTTTTGCTGGCATCTGTGATCATAACGGCCCCTTTTTCGGGCGGGGGGTGGGTATGCTACACACGTCGGATATGGCAGGGGAGCGAGTATGCATACGGTGTCATAATTATAGTCCTGGTCCCTTGGGGTCTGTAACCGTGGAAAAGTCGGGCAGGGAGGGGCCTGAAAACGGGTCTTTGGGTCCCGTCTTTGCCCCAAACCGCACCTTTTTGGCAGCGGGGTGGGTATGTATGCGCGCACGCACGCGTGCGCTGGTGTTTGTCAGTGCCTTTGTGCGCCCATGTGGCGGGGACCCTGCAGATTGCCCTGGTGCATCACATTGCTGTATATTGTCATTATTTCTGTTCGCTCTGCTTGCTTTTTGGTGTGTACACTGTACCCGATTTGCTTGCCACAAACAAATTTTCTCAGCTCTTGAGGGCGTCGGTGTCGCCACAAGTCCGGCGCCACACACGTCGGAGATGGTTCCGGGGCGAGTATGCATACGGTGTCATATAGTCCTGGTGCCTTGGGGTCTGTAACCGTTCAAAAAAAGGGGCAGGACGGGCCTCAAAAAAGGGGCTTTGTTTCCCGTCTTTGCCCAAAACCGCACCTTTTTGGCAGGGGGGTGGGTATGCATGCGCGCACACGCTCGCGCTGGTGTTTGTCAGTACGTTTGTTTGTGTGCGTGCATGTGGTGGGGACCCGGCAGTTTCCCCTGGTGCATCATATTGCTTTATATTGTCATTATTTTTGTACGGCCTGCTTTCTTTTCGGTGCGTACACTGTACCTGATTTCTTCGCCACAAACGAGTTTTCCCAGCTCTTGAAGGCGTCGGTGTCGCCACAAGTCCGGCGCCACACACGTCGGAGATGGTAAGGGAGCGAGTATGCATACGGTGCTATATTGTCCTGATGCCTTGGGGTCTGTAACCATGCAAAAGTCGGGGCAGGACGGGCCCGAAAACGGCTCGATGGGTCCCGTCTTTGCCCCAAACCGTACCCTTTTGGCAGGGGGGTGGGTATGCATGCGCGCAGGCGCGCTCGCGCTGGTGTTTGTAGGTGCGTTTGTTTGTGTGCGCGCATGCGGCCGGGACCCTGCAGATTGCCATGGTGCATGATATTGCTGTATACTGTCATTATTTCTGGGCGCCCTGCTTGGGTTTCGGTGCGTACGCTGTACCCCATTTCCTTGCCACAAACTAGCTTTCTCGGAAGTTGGGGCGTCGGTGTCGCCACAAGTCCGGCGCCACACACGTCGGAGATGGTTGTGGGGCGAGTATGCATACCGTACCATACTGTCCTGGTGGTTTGGGGTCTGTAAGCGTGGAAAAATCGGAGCGGGACGGGCCCGAAAACGGCTCGATGGGTCCCGTCTTTGCCCCAAACCGCACCTTTTTGGCAAGGGGGTGGGTATGCATGCGCGCACGCGCGCGCGCGCTTGTGTTTGTCAGTGCGTTTGGATGTGTGCGCGCATGTGGCGGGGACCCTGCAGATTGCCCTGAGGCATGATATTCCTGTATACTGTCATTATATCTGGGTGCCCTGCTTGGTTTTCGGTGCGTACGCTGTACCCAATTTCCTTGCCACAAACTAGCTTTCTCGGCTCCTGGGGGCGTCGGTGTCGCCACAAGTCCGGCGCCACACACGTCGGAGATGGTTGTGGGGCGAGTATGCATACCGTACCATACTGTCCTGGTAGTTTGGGGTCTGTAAGCGTGGAAAAGTCGGGACGGGGCGGGCCCGAAAACGGCTCGTTGGGTCCCGTCTTTGCTCAAAATCGCACCTTTTTGGCAAGGGGGTGGGTATGCATGCGCGCACGCGCACGCGCGGTGGTGTTTGTCAGTGCATTAGTTTGTGTGCGCACATGTCGCGGGCACCCTGCAGATTGCCCTGGTGCATCATATTGCTGTATACTGTCATTCTTTCTGGACGCCCTGCTTTTGTTTTCGGTGCTTACGCTGTACCCCATTTCCTTGGCCCAAACTAGCTTTCTCGGCTCTTGGGGGCGTCAGTGTCTCCACAAGTCTGGCGCCACACACGTCGAAGATGGTTGTGGGGCGAGTATGCATACCGTACCATACTGTCCTGGTAGTTTGGGGTCTGTAAGCGTGGAAAAGTCGGGACGGGGCGGGCCCGAAAACGGCTCGTTGGGTCCCGTCTTTGCTCAAAACCGCACCTTTTTGGCAAGGGGGTGGGTATGAATGCGCGCACGCGCACGCGCGCTGGTATTTGTCAGTGCATTTGTTTGTGTGCGCACATGTGGCGGGCACCCTGCAGATTGCCCTGGTGCATCATATTGCTGTATACTGTCATTCTTTCTGGACGCCCTGCTTTTGTTTTCGGTGCGTACGCTGTACCCCATTTCCTTGGCCCAAACTAGCTTTCTCGGCTCTTGGGGGCGTCGGTGTCGCCACAAGTCCGGCGCCACACACGTCGGATATGGTTCTGGGGCGAGTATGCATACGGTACCATACTGTCCTGGTAGTTTGGGGTCTGTAAGCGTGGAAAAGTCGGGACGGGGCGGGCCCGAAAACGGCTCGATGGGTCCCGTCTTTGCCCCAAACCGCACCTTTTTGGCAAGGGGGTGGGTATGCATGCGCGCACGCGCGCGCGCGCTTGTGTTTGTCAGTGCGTTTGGATGTGTGCGCGCATGTGGCGGGGACCCTGCAGATTGCCCTGAGGCATGATATTCCTGTATACTGTCATTATATCTGGGTGCCCTGCTTGGTTTTCGGTGCGTACGCTGTACCCAATTTCCTTGCCACAAACTAGCTTTCTCGGCTCCTGGGGGCGTCGGTGTCGCCACAAGTCCGGCGCCACACACGTCGGAGATGGTTGTGGGGCGAGTATGCATACCGTACCATACTGTCCTGGTAGTTTGGGGTCTGTAAGCGTGGAAAAGTCGGGACGGGGCGGGCCCGAAAACGGCTCGTTGGGTCCCGTCTTTGCTCAAAATCGCACCTTTTTGGCAAGGGGGTGGGTATGCATGCGCGCACGCGCACGCGCGGTGGTGTTTGTCAGTGCATTAGTTTGTGTGCGCACATGTCGCGGGCACCCTGCAGATTGCCCTGGTGCATCATATTGCTGTATACTGTCATTCTTTCTGGACGCCCTGCTTTTGTTTTCGGTGCGTACGCTGTACCCCATTTCCTTGGCCCAAACTAGCTTTCTCGGCTCTTGGGGGCGTCGGTGTCGCCACAAGTCCGGCGCCACACACGTCGGATATGGTTCTGGGGCGAGTATGCATACGGTACCATACTGTCCTGGTAGTTTGGGGTCTGTAAGCGTGGAAAAGTCGGGACGGGGCGGGCCCGAAAACGGCTCGATGGGTCCCGTCTTTGCCCCAAACCGCACCTTTTTGGCAAGGGGGTGGGAATGCATGCGCGCACGCACGCGCGCGCTGGTGTTTGTCAGTGCGTTTGGATGTGTGCGCGCATGTGGCAGGGACCCAGCAGATTGCCCTGAAGCATGATATTTCTGTATACTGTCATTATTTATTGGCGCCCTGCTTGGTTTTCGGTGCGTACGCTGTACCCCATTTCCTTGCCACAAACTAGCTTTCTCGGCTCTTGGGGGCGTCGGTGTCTCCACAAGTCCGGCGCCACACACGTTGGAGATGGTTGTGGGGCGAGTATGCATACCGTACCATACTGTCCTGGTAGTTTGGGGTCTGTAAGCGTGGAAAAGTCGGGACGGGGCGGGCCCGAAAACGGCTCGTTGAGTCCCGTCTTTGCCAAAAACCGTACCTTTTTGGCAGGGGGATGGGTATGCAAGCGCGCACGCGCGCGCGCGCTAGTGTTTGTCAGTTCGTTTGTTTGTGTTCGCGCCTGTGGCAGGGACCCTGCAGATTGCCCTTGTATATGATATTGCTGTTTATTGTCATTATTTCTTTGCGCCCTGCTTGGTTTTCGGTGCGTACACTGTACCCCATTTCCTTGCCACAAGCTAGCTTTCACGGCTCTTGGGGGCGTCGGTGTCGCAACAAGTCCGGCGCCACACACGTCGGAGATGGTTGTGGGGCGAGTATGCATACGGTACCATACTGTCCTGGTAGTTTGGGGTCTGTAAGCGTGGAAAAGTTGGGGCGGGACGGGCCCGAAAACGGCTCGTTCGGTCCTGTCTTTGCCCAAAACTGCACCTTTTTGGCAGGGGGTTGGGTATGCATGCGCACACCGCGCGCTGGTGTTTGTCAGTGCCGGCCCGTGTCAGTGTGGTTTTGGACAAAGACGGGACCCAACGAGTCGATTTCGGGCCCGTCCTGCCCCGACTTTTCCACGCTTACAGACATCAAACCACCAGGACAGTATGGTACCGTATGCATACTCGCCCCACAACCATCTTCCACGTGTGTGGCGCCGGACTTGTTGCGACGCCGACGCCCCAAGAGCCGAGAAAGCTAGTTTGTGGCAAGGAAATGGGGTACAGTGTACGCACAGAAAACCAAGCAGGGCGCCCTGAAATAATAATAATAATAATAATAATAATAATAATAATAATAATAATAATAATAATAATAATAATAATAATAATACATGGAACTTATATAGCGCTATATCTTGTTAAAACAAATCAAAGCGCTTAGACCGAAAAATCAGACCGAAAACCAAGCAAGGCGCCAATAAATAATGACAGTATACAACAATATAATGCACCAGGCCAATCTGCGGGGTCCCGCCACATGCGCGCAAACAAACAAACGCACCGACAAACACAAGCGCGCACGCGTGTGCGCATGCATACCCAACCCCCCTGCCAAAAAGGTGCGGTTTTGGGCAAAGACGGGACCCAACGAGCCGTTTTCGGGCCCGTCCTGCCCCGACTTTTGCACGCTTACAGACCCCAAACCACCAGGACAGTATGGTACCGTATGCCTACTCGCCCCGGATCCATCTCCGACGTGTGTGGCGCCGTGCTTGTGGCGACACCGACTCCCCCAAGAGCCGAGAAAGCTAGTTTGTGGCAAGGAAATTGGGGACAGTGTACGCACCGAAAACCAAGCAAGGCGCCAATAAATAATGACAGTATACAGCAATATCATGCACCAGGCCAATCTGCAGGGTCCCCGCCACATGCGCGCACACAAACAAACGCACTGACAAACACCAGCGCGCGCGCGCGTGCACACGTGCATACCCACCCACTGCCAAAAAGATGCGGTTTTGGGCTAAGACGGGACCCAATGAGTCATTTTCGGGCGAGTCCCGCCCAGACTTTTCCACGCTTACGGACCCCAAACCGCCTGGACAGTATAGTACCGTATGCATACTCGCCCCAGAAGTATCTCCGACGTGTGTGGCGCCGAACTTGTGGCGAAACCGACGCCCCAAGAGCCGAGAAAGCTAGTTTGTAGCAAGAAAATGGGGTACAGCGTACGCATCGAAATCCCAGCAGGGCGCCCAGAAATAATGACAGTATACAGCAATATCATGCACCAGGGCAATCTGCAGGGTCCCCGCCGATTGCGCGCACACAAACAAACGCACTGACAAACACCAGCGCGCGCGCGCGTGCGCGCATTCATACCCACCCCCCTGCCAAAAAGATTCGGTTTGGGGCAAAGACAGGACCCAATGAGCCGTTTTCGGGCCCGTCCTGCCCCGACTTTTCCACGGTTACAGACCACAAGGAACCAGGACTATAATTATGACACCGTATGCATACTCGCTCCCCTACCATCTCCGACGTGTGTAGCATACCCACCCCCCGCCCGGAAAAGGGGCCGTTATGAGCACAGATCCCAGCAAAAGAGCCGTTTACAGCCCCGTGCAACCCCAACTTTTGCACTGTAAAAGATCCCACAGCACCAAGACTATATCGTACTGTATGCATACACTCTCTCCCATCATCTTGGATAGGTGTGGCGCCGGATTAGTGGCGACATGAAAGCCCCCAAGGGCTAAGAAAGCTAGTTTGTGTGAAGGAAAGCTGGTAAGTGTACGCGACAAAAATCAAGCATTGCGCTAAATAATAATGACAATATACAGCCATATGATGCACCAGGGCAATGTGGAGGGTCGCCGCTACATGCGCGCAAACAAACAAACACACTGATAAACACCAGCGCGCGCGCGTGCGCGCATGCATACCCACCCCCCGCCCGAAAAAGGGGCCGTTTTGAGCACAGATCCCAGCAAAAGAGCCGTTTTCAGCCCCGTGTAACCCCAACTTTTGCACAGTAAAAGACCCCACGGCACCAAGACCATATCGTACTGTATGCATACACTCTCTCCCACCATCTTGGATAGGTGTGGCGCCGTATTTGTGGCGACATGAGAGCCCCCAAGAGCTAAGAAAGCTAGTTTGTGTGAAGGAAAGCTGGTAAGTGTACGCGACAAAAAATAAGCATTGTGCTAAAGAATAATGACAATATACAGCCATATGATGCACCAGGGCAATGTGGAGGGTCGCCGCCACATTTGTGCACACAAACAAACACACTGATAAACACCAGCGCGCGCGGGCGTGCGCGCATGCATACCCACCCCCCGCCCGAAAAAGGGGCCGTTTTGAGCACAGATGCCTGCGAAAGAGCCGTTTTCAGCCCCGTGCAACCCCATCTTTTGCACGGTAAAAGACCCCACGGCACCAAAACTATATCGTACTGTATGCATACACTCTCTCCCATCATCTTGGATAGGTGTGGCGCCGGATTTGTGGCGACACGAGAGCCCCCAAGAGCTAAGAAAGCTAGTTTGAGTGAAGGAAAGCTGGTAAGTGTACGCGACAAAATCCTCCATTATCCTCGATATAAAAGAATAAATCAAATAAATCAAATCTCTCTCCCATCTCTCCCAATTTTATGATTGTTTATTACATCTGTCATGCAAATATTTTTAAGTTCATAGTTTTCCTAGATGTCATGCTTTCTGTCTCATTTTTTGCTGTTTTATCAGTTTTTCTATTGCCTTGAATTTGTTTATTCCGTTTTAAATCGAAGATGTAATTATTCTATTGTTTCCATCGGTGATATCTCTTACTCCATACTCACAAACACAAACACATACACACACACTCGCTCATACACAGACACACAGACATACAGAGACACACACAGACACAGACACACACACACACACACAAACAGACACACACACTCGCACACATACACACACACACGCACACACACATACAAACACAAACCAAAAAAGGTAATGAAAATATTCTTAGCGCGTCAGTAAAAGAACATATAAAGACTACATATCCAGAACATCTAAAAATCTACACTGACGGCTCACTTTTAAACAACAACGAGGCGGGAGCAGCTTTTGTTATCCCAACCTTGAAAGTAGAAAGATCTTTTCATAATGGGAAAAATCGATCTATTTTTACAGCTGAATTATCTGCCATTTTGATGGCTTTATATTTTCTTCTAGATTTCCCCAAAGACATATTTCAAATGCTTTTTTGTGTTGATTCCAAGTCGGTTTTACTTGCTCTAAAAAATTCCAGTTCAAAAGTGAGACAAGATCTCGTAATTGAGATTGGACATCTGATTCATTTTCTGATGTTACGAGGCACCTGTGTTACCTTTTGCTGGATTCCTTCACATTGTGGTATTTACTTTAATGAAATAGTTGACAAAGTAGCAAAATGTGGAGCAAAGCACACTGATGGGTCCTGCAGCATTAATGTCCCCTTATCCGTTCATGAGGGCTATAGCATGTTACAAAATGCATGCTGGAAACATTTTAAAAAGAGACAAAGTATTGGTTCTCACCAGAATGATGATATAACCCATGTATTATCTTTTGATAAGATCAGATGCCGTAACTCTCATGAATATAGAAATGTTGTATCTCTTATTTATAGGTTCAAGCTAAATGCTTTTAGGTCGAAATTTTCAAAAAAGCAACTTGTATCTGTGGCGAAAATATTACAATAAGTCACATTCTTTTAGAATGCAGAGATTTGAAAAACTTTTTACCTGTTTTCACATACGATTCCTTAGAGCAAATTCTAAAAAGACATTTCGCTAATGAAAGAAACTGTATTGTCATTAAGTCATAGTCCTATCATCAGGTTCTTATAGTTCAATGAATTTTTTTAAAAAACTAGTTATATGAATTGCAAAGTTAGTGTTTAAGCTGTTATTTCTTTCTTTTCATTATTCTTGTTCCATGGTTTTAATTTTTGGTTCTTATAGTTGCTTAATGCGGATATTTAGCTATGTGCTCATCCCAACCCCCCCCCCCAGCCCCCTCCCCCCCCCCCCCCCAATACACACACTCACTCACTCATATACACTTTCCCGTCTGATATCACTATTTAGTGGAAGGACGTTAAACTGAAGAACTAACTAACTAACAAACACAAACCATACACACACACAAAACACATACATACACATGCAGACACACACAAACATACACGCACAAACACACACACACACACACACACACACACACACACACACACACACACACACACACACACACACACAACACAACACAAACACACAAACACACAAACACACCACACACACACACTCGTACACACATACACATACACATACACACACAAATACACACACACACACACGCACGCTCGCACATGCACAAACGCATGCACGCAGGTAGGCACGCACACAGTCTAACTAAGACCCTTTATTATCCTTTATTATCCTAATTACACAACAAACCACCCTTATTTTACCTGATAGGAGAGGCAGGGTGAGATGAACAGAGGGGTAGGGGGGATATCTCCTAGGATACCGTGGACACTTATGCCATCTTTAGCCACTTGAAGTGTTTAGGCTAGGCTTGCCACACCCCAGCACAGGTAACAGCAGGATTTCACTCTGGGCTTGCCACTTCCTTTGACATCACCTCCACTGGCCTTTCAACAGTGACAGGAGGAAATACCAGCCACCTCATCTCTAAGTGATGGGTTAGAATGGGACCTAGTAGTCCAGTACTGGTAGATTAAAAAAAAAAACGGAAGATAGGAACTAATTGCAACAGTTACTTTTTTTCCTGTAAATTGTTAGAGTTTATAGTGGTAAACAGTTTGTCAAAAGTTGCCTTTGATATAGCCACGCGTTTGTTTGTAATTTACAAAAAAATGTCATGGCGGTTCTATTTTTAGAACTGCACTACTGTCACCCCAAATACAGCGGTGTAACCATTCCTTAGAGAGGTTTTCTCCCGATTCACATTAAAAGAACATCACATGGCATCATGAATGTGAAAATACGCATATATTTCAATAAAATACCTATATCTTTAGCTTAAAGTACAAAACAAATCAATTCGGTGGTTATTGTTTCCACCTTAGCACTGCATCAAAACCTGTTACATGTCCAGTTCTTAGAATACACATGGATGTAATTATGGCATTTATATTTATTTATTTGTTTATTTATTTATTCTTTAATATCAAGGATAATGAAATAAGCACTCATGTGCTTTTTTTACATCCAGTCCCCATGTGTGTGCAGTTTTGTAAATCTTGTAATCTGTTCCGTCCAGCACACAATGGCCTACTCTTACAAAAAGCGGAACAGGATTTAACTGTGCGCAATATGTTCTGCGTGCGTTCGCACACGGGGCCTCGGTTTATAGTCTAATTCGAAGGACTTTTGGGAGAGTGGAGTCAGCATTGATGTTAACTCCAGGGGGAAAATCCCCTCGAACAGGAATCAAACCTGGTCCTCAAACTGCATTCAAACAGCATCAACCAGGAAATGCCCTTGAACACATCTGACCGGTAACTTCCCTGTCAACATATGAGTAATGACAGTAGGGAAAATGGCACTTCCAACAACTGCTGAAGACCAGATCCTGCCATAGTCGTCCTATGGAACCCAAAAGTTCTTCACAGTACGGAAGCCACCTAGTCGCAGGACAATGGAACGAGAGGACTGTCATCTGGTTCACTGGCAACAATGATCTTGGCCTTCCAATGAAGAGGTTGATCAAAAGTAAATGATTGGAATCACATAGTTCTGGCTTGCCAATGCTGACAAGAAGTACAGAGTTGAAAAATACGCAGCTCATGTCTGTGGGGTCCATATTGATCATTGGTAGAAAGGTGAAGCAGCTCTGTCCTGAATGATGATCATCACACAGTGCCTGCAGAGTTCCTGACCATCCTGGTCGTGGGGGGAGCGTAGTGGCCACGATACTTTCCACAGAAAGTCAAGAAAGGTGATGACAGCACTGTGGATTGTTTGAAGAGGGCTGTAGTCTTATTTGAGCTGAGAAGTGGATGAACTGAATATTTTAATAGGAATCCTCCCAATGGCTTATGACTGCTCAGCTGTTGCAGTAACATCACGTTTAATGGACCTGCTTGTTCTAATGGCAGGAGTGTCAGCAGCATCATTCCCATGCCATGAAATGTACCAATACCATCTACTGTTTGAATGTTGTGATCTACGTTATCTGCAACAAACTGAACACAGCTGGCTGGAGTCAAGCCTTGTAAACCAATGCCTTGTGTTAGGCTTGCAAACTTTTTACATCTCTTCACCTCAGCATAGAATGAAGAAAACCCCAAATTGCTCAAATGGTCGACAAGATATCTGGAATCAATAAGGTGGTGAATTTCCACTGCAAGACCCAACTGCAGTGGTGATATTAAAACTTTGGTCTCGCTGCTTGGACAAGACTCTGACCAATGGAAGCAGTTTTCAGTTTGTTATTTCTTTTTTTTTTTTTACCACAAAGCAGTGTACTGAGGAAACAGTGTGACAGATGTGGAAGAAAGTCAACATTTTTGTCCAGGCTAGCAATGTCAGAACTAGAAGGGTAATTCTCTTTTGTGGAATCTATGGTCTTGATGTCTGACAAGAGGAGAAGGGCAGCTATTCTAATGATTCGAAGTTTTTTCTTTTTTCATTGTCTTTCTCTTCTTCTATGGAAAAGTCCTGGAGAATTTTCTCTGCAGTTTGACCTAAAAGTTACTACATTTGTTTTCCATCTAATACATGTGACAATAATGGCTTCTCCAAATTGGTCTTCTAACTTTAGCTATAGATGCTTTTCAGTGTAAGGTTCTTTTTGATTCCAATGTCTTAAAGAATGTCTTTCACTTTCTGTCTGAGATCTGAAAGAGTAATTTGTTCATTGTCATTTTCTTCTAAAAACTGCACTACCTTCAAGAAAGGC
>JASPKP010001876.1:10000-15000 GCA_030674155.1 Stramonita haemastoma | reverse complement strand
CGAGAGAAAAGCATTTTAAGGCATACTCATACACTTCTTATAGCAACCACGCTACAAAGCATTTCTTACGAATTTTCCAGACAGGTGGGGGCTAGTTATTTCTGCCGAGCCTGACCAGTTTATGACAATAGCCGCATTAGGACACCACATTCGTCTCTTTATGTTCGTGTGGAAGTTGCTTTTCGAAAAAAAAAAAAAGGACAATGTTGGATTGGTTTTGGTTGTGTTTTCTTTTATATACTTTTTTTTATTCAGGAGGGTGAAATAAGATTAAAGGACAATGCAAGTTTGAAATAGTTATGTGTGTGTTGATTATGCTTTGGAATGTTTTATTGTTTAGTTAAGTGTGTGTGTGTGTGTGTGTGTGTGTGTGCGTGCGTGCGTGCGTGCGTGCGTGCGTGCGTGTGTGTGTGTGTGTGTGTGTGTGTGTGTGTGTGTGTGTGTGTGTGTGTGTGTGTTCTTCTTGCTTTGTTTAGTTTTTGGTTTTATTTTTATTTATTATGCGGAAGGGGGAGGGGGGGGGGGTGTAACAGAAAGATTGAGGGGCTGTGCAATTTGAAAGATGTTCGTTTAAAAGAAAATTGAAATTTGTGTTGTGTAGTTGCGGTTTTATTGGGTTAAAAAAAAATCGTGTTTGAAGTGTAAAATAAGATGGACATCAGGGGACGTAATAGCTTAGTGGTCAGAACACTCGCTTTCCCCAAGCTACGGTTAAACAGCATTGAGCGTGGTTACCAAGTGGATGGGTGACCGTTTGTGCATCTTGGCTTCAGCACAGTTCCCCACTTCACCCAGCTGTGAATAAATACACACCCTCTTTGGTGACAGGGAAGGTAAAGCAGCGAGGGAGAGGAGATGGGCGCCACTGCCCTCAATATGCTGGCCCCTAGAGAAGCTGAGGTCTCTGACACTTCGCTTCCCAAACGACAGCATAGGTTATGGGAACACCTACGTTTCGTTTTCAAAAAAAATCTGTAAAAATGACATAACTTTTGAAAATGTTTTGTTTTCCAATAATCTTAGTCTCAGTCTATGGATTAAAAATGCTTTGTTCATAATGCTCCAAGAAATAACATTTCCTGAATATGTGAGGAGCATAATTTGTCCCCCCCCCCAAAAAAAAAAAAAGAAAGTCCTTTGGATGAGACGATAAACCAAGGTCCCGTGTGCGAACGCGCGCAAAACATCTTGCGCACATGTTAAAACCTGTTCCGCTTTTCGTAAGAGTAGGCCATTGTGTGCCAGTGAGAACAGATGACAAGATTTACAAAAACTGCATTAACACGGGGACTGGATGTAAAAAAAAGCGCATGGGTGCTTATTCCATTATCCTCGATATGAAAGAATAAATGGATGAATGAATAGATAGATAAATAAATAAATAAATGAAAAAAAAGGTAAAGGTAAGGTAAAGGTGTCCCATGACCTGTGTGGTCGTAGGGGAGCGAGGCGTCAGAGACCTCAGCTTCTCTAGGGGCCAGCATGTTGAGGGCGGCGCCCATCTCCTATCCCTAGCTGCTTTACCTTCCCTGACCCTAAAGAGGGCAGGTACCCATTAACAACTGGGGGAACTGTACTGAAGCCAAGGCACGGAAACGGTCACCCATTCGATTGGCAACCACGCTCGACGCTGCTTAACATTGGCTGGGGGAAAGCGAGCGCTCTGACCACTGAGCTATCCCGTCCCCCAAAAAATAAATATGTAAAATAAATACCTACAGGGGGACAGAAATTTACAGGGAGCCTGCTAATAACAAGCTACCGCGAGGCCACCTACCAGAAAGGCCCTGCACTGCTGCTGGGTCACTTCGGTGGTGTTCTGGGGTGGCTTGTTCTAATATGACAACTTCAACAACAACAACAACAAACAAAAAACCCCCCCAAAACCCGGCCCGACTGGTGATAGAATTGACATGACTTCCAAAACCTGATCGAGTAAGGCATGTAACACTTTTCTATCAAGTGTAGTCTTTGAAGTTAATTTTTTTTTTTATGTAGCAGTAGTAGTAGCAGCAGCAGCAGAGTAGTAGCAGTAGTAGTAGCAGCATCAGTAGCAGCAGCATCAGCAGCAGCAGCAGCAGCAGCAGTAGCAGCAGTAGCAGTAGTAGCAGCAGCAGCAGTACCAGCAGCAGCAGTAGCAGTAGTAGCATCATTGTTCGTATCTACACTTTTTTTCCCTTCACTAATTTCACAATAAAATCTAAATTAATTAGAAAAGTAGACCACACCCTCTAAAACAGAGGAAAAAAAACTTTTACCCAAAACAACCGTAACAACAATTAACCCCCCCCCCCCCCCCCCAACCCAAAACTCTGCCTAGGACGGTCCCAAGCCCGGCTGAAAAAGGAGGAGGGTTTGGCGTAGGGTTAGCTACCCCACCCTGTGAAAAAAAACTCTAGCTACAGAAACGCCAAATAGCAATTTAACAGACATCGCGGACCTGGGGAGGGATGGACCTCCAGCTGGAAGGAGTATGAAGTCGGGCGGTGAAAGCCAGAATCATCTGGAAGCCGTCAGACCGAAGACCATCATCTCCACCAGGACCACCACATCCATCGGTACATGGAACGTCAGGACCATGTACGAGACGGGGAAGACAGCGCAAGTAGCCGCAGAGATGAGGAAATTCAACCTCACCATCCTAGGAATCAGCGAAGTCAGATGGACTGGTTCCGGGCAGAAGCGACTGACTTCCGGGGAGCTGCTGCTGTTCTCGGGGCACGAGCAGGAAGATGCTGCACACACCCAGGGAGTCGCCCTGATGCTTTCCAAGCCAGCACAGGGAGCGCTCATCGGGTGGGAGGCACACGGACCAAGAATCATGACAGCCTCTTTCCTTACAAAGAAGAAGAGGATCAACACGGACATTATCCAGTGCTACGCCCCAACGAACGACAGTGAGGAGGAGGAGAAGGACGACTTTTATAACAGATTGCAGACCATCATACAAGACAGGCCAAAGAGAAACATCATCATCGTAATGGGCGACTTCAATGCTAAGATAGGTAGTGACAACCAGGGATACGAGGAGATCATGGGGCGGCATGGGCTAGGCGAGATGAACGACAACGGGGAGAGGTTCGCAGACCTGTGTGCCACAAGCAACCTGGTCATCGGAGGAAGTGTTTTCCCGCACAGAAGGATACACAAGGCAACTTGGGTGTCGCCAGACCTGTCAACGGAGAACCAGATCGACCACATCTGCATCGTGAAGAAGTTTCGCCGCTCCCTACAGGATGTACGCGTCAAGCGAGGAGCAGACGTCGCTTCGGATCACCATCTACTTGTTGCCCGATTGAAACAGAAGCTGAAGAGAAATTGGACGGGGGGATCCAGTCAACGCCAGCGTTACAACACCACGGCGCTGAAGGACAACAGGAAGCAAGAAGAGTTCAAGGTCACTCTATCCAACAAGTTCCAAGTCCTAGGAGAGCTGCTTGAAGAGGAGACGATAGAAGAGAGGTGGCAGAGAGTGAGAGAGACAGTGACCTCAACATGTCAGGAAGTACTGGGCCCCAAATCATTCACACACAAGGAATGGATTTCAGCAGCTACCCTAGAGAAAATAGAAGAAAGAAGAAAAAAGAAATTAGCCGTCAACAGCAGCAGGACACGATCAGCAAAAACAAAAGCCCAAGAGGAATACACAGAAGCAAATAGGGTTGTAAAGCGAAGCATTAAAGCAGATAAGCAAAACTACTTGGAGACTTTGGCAAAAGAAGCAGAAGATGCAGCTCACCAGAACAGCACCAAGGACCTGTACTTCATTATCAAGAAGTTATCAGGGAAGTTTGCCAAGCCAGAGAGACCAGTAAAAGACAAGAACGGAGGAGTAATAGCTGATGACGAAGGACATAAGAACAGGTGGATTGAGCACTTCCAGGAGTTACTCAACAGACCAGCACCTACAAACCCACCAGAGATACCGACAGCCGCAAGCGACCTGCCGATCAAGTGTAGTGCTCCCACAAAGGAAGAGATCCGCAGCGCCATCAAGCAATTGAGGAATGGTAAGTCTGCAGGACCTGACAGCATCCCAGCAGAAGCCCTGAAAGCCGACGTCGAGACCAGTGTGGAGCTCCTCTACCCGCTCTTCGGCAAGATCTGGGAGGAAGAAGAAATACCAACAGAATGGAAAGAGGGTTACCTCATCAAACTCCCCAAGAAAGGCGACCTCAGTTCCTGCTCCAACTACAGAGGGATAACGCTGTTGTCCATCCCAGGAAAGGTGTTTAACCGCATCCTGCTGAACCGGATGAAGGACGCAGTAGACCCACATCTCCGTGACCAACAAGCTGGCTTCCGAAAGGAAAGATCATGCACGGATCAGATTGCAACACTGCGCATCATCCTGGAACAGTCCCTGGAATGGAATTCGCCACTATACATCAACTTCATAGACTATGAGAAGGCTTTTGACAGCGTTGACAGACAGACCCTCTGGAGGCTACTGAGACACTATGGAGTGCCAGAGAAAATCACCAACATCATCAGGAAATCATATGAAGGAATGACCTGCAGAATAGTTCATGGCAGACAGCTCACCGACGCTTTTGAAGTAGACACCGGAGTAAGGCAAGGATGCTTACTATCTCCTTTCCTGTTCCTGCTGGCCATCGACTGGGTCATGAAAACCTCAGCGGACCAGAAACGTAATGGCATCCAATGGACACCCTGGAAACAGCTAGACGACCTTGACTTTGCGGATGACCTGGCCCTTCTCTCCCACACCCAGCAACAGATGCAGGAAAAGACCAACATCGTTGTGGAGAACTCAGCTAAACTGGGCCTCAACATAAACAGAGGAAAGAGCAAGGTACTCAAGACAAATGCAGCCAATGCAACACCCATCACAGTCAAAGGAGAAGCGCTGGAAGAGGTGGAAAGCTTCACATACCTCGGCAGCATCGTGGACACACAGGGAGGAACAGACACAGACGTCAGAACCCGCATCGGTAAAGCAAGGGCAGCCTTCAAGCAGCTCAGAAACGTCTGGGGAT
>JASPKP010001876.1:0-5000 GCA_030674155.1 Stramonita haemastoma | reverse complement strand
TTACGACTATTAATATTATCATTATTATTATCATTATTATTAGCATCATCATCATCATCATCATCATCATTATTATTATTATTATTATTATTATTATTATTATTATTATTATTATTATTATCCTATCCTTGTGGATTCATGAAGGTGTGGGTTCTAATCCCGCCAACCCGCTTCTGGTGAATTCAAGAAGATGATTTGTACGATCTCCTAGCTAGGTCAGCTTCAAGCGCAGACCTGCTAGTGCCATCACTCTATGTGTGTGTACACGCTTGTAAAAAAAAAAATCAAATATGCGCGTTAAAGATTCCGTCAACGTTGGGTGGGTCACAGAATCACGAACATACCCAGCATGCACCCTGTACCTGGGGGAAGGATGGGCTCCGCTAGGTTGAACTTTTCCAAAAGAAAAAAACCTAAAAAGAAATTCTGTGCTGTCTTGTGACGACTGCTTGGGGATTTTACAGAGAGAGAGAGAGAGGAGAGAGAGGAGAGAGAGAGAGAGAGAGGAGAGAGAGAGAGAGAGAGAGAGAGGAGAGGGGGGGGGGGGGTGGGGAGAGGGAGGGAGAGAGGGAGGGAGGAAGGGAGAGAGAGAGAGAGAGAGAGAGAGAGAGAGAGAGAGAGGAGAGAGAGAGAGAGAGAGAGAGAGAGAGAGAAGACAGACAGACAGACAGACAGACAGACAGACAGACAGACAGACAGACAGACAGACAGATATTTGATTAGATTTGATTTGATTTAATTGATTTGTTTATTCTTTTATATCGAGGATAATGGAATAAGCACTCGAGTGCCTTTTTACATCCAGTCACCGTGTGTATGCAGTTTTGTAAATGTCATCTGTTCCCACCGGCACACAATGGCCTTCTCTTACGAAAAGCGGAACAAGATTTAACGTGTGCACAAGATGCTCTGCGTGTGTTCGCACACGGGGCCTCGGTTTATAGTCTCATCCGAAGGATTTTGGGGGAGAGTGGAGTCAGCACTGATGTTAACTCTAGGAGATAAGAAATGGAGGTGAATTTCAGACTGGTAAAACAGTATGCACAGCATCTCACTGTGGTGCCTCTGACATAGAATCGCTGACGATTTTCAGATTGAAACAAGACAATCTTGCCGTTGTGTCTATGTCATTGGGGTCGTTGACAAAGTTCAGATTAAAAAGAGACAATTTTGCCGTTGTGTCTATGTCATTGAGGTCGTTGACAAAGTTCAGATTAAGGAGACAATTTTGCCGTTGTGTCTATGTCATTTTGGTCGTTGACAAAGTTCAGATTAAAACAAGACAATCTTGCCGTTGTGTCTATGTCATTGGGGTCGTTGACAAAGTTAAGATTGAAGGGAGGCAATTCTGCCATGGCTTCCATGACATGGACACTTTGAACCGATTTTGGATTGAAACAAAGCAATCTTACCTAGCCTCTATGTCTTAGTGAATATTAATGAATTTGACATTGTAAAAAGCAATATTACCTTAGCGTTTAATGTCTTAGGAAACTTTAACGATTTTTTGTATTGAAAAAAGCAATTTTACCTTAGCGTTTAATGTCTTAAGAAACATTAGTGACCTCAACATTGAAAAAAAAGCAATTTACCCTAGCGTTTAATGTCTTAGGGAACATTAATGAGCTCTACATTGAAAAAAAGCAGTTTTACTCTAGCGTTTAACGTCTTAGGAAACATTAACAATTTTTTTTTAACATTGAAACAAGTTATCTTACCTTAGTGTTTAATGTCTTAGAAAACTTTAACGAATTTTTTTACATTGAAAAAGTAATTTTACCTTAGCTTTTAATGTCTCAAGAAACATTTATCAATTTTTGTTTTAGACAGAAACAAAGTAATCATCTTTGCCTTAACAAACATTAATGATCCTTTTAAATTTAAATAAAGCAATCATACCGTACCATCTTTACCTTAGCAAAAATTAATGATCTTTTTGGATGGAAACAAAGCAATCATATCATACCATCTTTGCCCTAGCAAACATGAATGAATTTTGAATTGAAACAAAGCCATCTTACCTCAGCGTTTATGACAGAAAACCTTGAAGAAATTTCAGTTTGAAACAAAACAATCTTATGACAGCGTTTAAGACACAAAACATTGAAACAGTTCACACTGAAACAAGATAATCTTTTTTGCAGCATTTATGCCATAGGAAACATCGGCCAATTTCAGACTGAAATGAGACAATCCTAGATCTCACGGTTTATGAAACACAACATTGACAAACTTCACATTGAAACAAGACAATCTTTTTGTAGCGTTTATGTCATTAGAAACCGTTGACGAATTTCAGATTGAAACAAGACAATCCTCTCTCACCATCTTTGAAACACAACATTGACAAACTTTACATTGAAACAGGATAATCTTTTTGTGTAGCGTTGATGTTTTAGAAAACATTGACGAATTCCACAAGACAATCTGCCTGTATAGCAATCATGTCAAACAACGGACTTTCTTCTCCAGCAAACAACACTACCAACCCAACTCTCCACCTAACCTCATCACACACTGGAAAACCTCTCCCCCAAAATGCTTCTTTCAGCAACGAATGCGTCACGGTTCTATTCAGTCAGATGGAGTTCTTACCCTGGAACAATCCGACAACCTCATCAGTGAAGAAGCGGAACTGATCGTGCGACGAATCAAAGACAACGTCTTAGCGTTCTTGTTTCTGATTGGCGGGCCTGTCAACGTCATCAACATGGCGGTGTTTTACAAACAAGGCCTGAAAGATCGCGTCAACCTGTGTCTCTTTTCTCTCGCCTTGGCGGATGAGTTGTACCTCATCTCCGCCATGTTGCATTACGGGGAACAACTCCACATGCAGTTCACCACCGAAGACAGATTCGGTCCCATGATGACTTTTTTAACCAACCACAATTTGATCGTTCTGACCGGTTTTGGCTTCGTCTCCCCTGCTCTCTCCACCATCATTGCTACAGAAAGATGCCTGTGTGTGTTCAACCCTCTGAAATTTCAAACCCTGCTACCAACCAAGACGATGTTCGCCATTATCGTAGCTGTCTACGTTGTCATATTAGGTCTGTTTTTCGTCATAGTGTTCCGATACCGCATCGGCTGTGTCCAGGATCCTGAACTTGGCGTGGTGATCACAACAATCGTGGAAGGAGAATTTTACCAAGCCCACAGAGCGTTTATTGATCAGTTGGACGGTTACGTGTTTGGTATCGGTCTGTCTAGCGCTGAAGTGATGGTGGTGACCATCACAACGATACTGACCATTGTGAAACTTCGTCAGGTGATGACGTGGAGATCCGAAACTTCCTCATCCTCCCTCTCTGCCGTGAAGTGGCTCTAACCAGGATGTTGATAGGTAACTCCATTTTGTTCATCACCTGTATCACCCCCAATGCTCTCAACCGTTTTACCTGGCTCTTTTTCCCGGAGGTGAACTCTGGAGGGCGCCATCAGAATTTCTTCTTGGCGGGGATCGTTGTGGAGGAACTGTTCACCTACTTCAATTCTACTTTCAACTTCTTCGTGTATTTTATCATGAGGTCCAGATACAGAGAAACCTTTTGGGCGCTGTTTGGCAGAAGGAATAAGGCGTGAGGGTACACTGCATGTGATGTCTTTTTTGTTTCTCTCAGTACAAATTTGTCAGATCTGTTAAACAACAGTGATATCAAAGACACATCTACAGGATCCCTGACATACTGGCAAATCAGATGACATCAAGAAAGACATGAAAGACGTGACATCGACATGGCACAACACAGTGAGGCACAAGACAAGAACTGAGGGAAGGAGGGAGGGAGGCAGGGCTACTATGGAGAGAAGGCTGCTACAGAGGGATAGCTGCTACAGAGGGAGGGCTTTTACAGAGGGAGGGGGCTGCTACAGAGGGAGGGAGGGCTACTACAGAGGGAGGGCTGCTACAGAGGGAGGGAGGGAGGGAGGGCTGGTGCAGATGGAGGGAGGGCTACTACAGAGGGAGGGCTACCACAGAGGGAGGGAGGGCTGCTACAGAGGGAGGGCTGCTACAGAGGAGGGCTGCTACAGAGGGAGGGAGGAGGGCTGCTACAGAGGGAGGGCTGCTACAGAGGGAGGTAGGGAGGGCTGCTACAGAGGGAGGGCTTTTACAGAGGGAGGGGGCTGCTATAGAGGGAGGGAGGGCTGCTACAGAGGGAGGGAGGAGGGCTGCTACAGAGGGAGGGCTGCTACAGAGGGAGGGCTTTTACAGAGGGAGGAGGGCTGCTACAGAGGGAGGGCTGCTACAGAGGGAGGGCTTTTACAGAGGGAGGGGGCTGCTATAGAGGGAGGGAGGGCTGCTACAGAGGGAGGAGGGAGGGCTGCTACAGAGGGAGGGCTGCTACAGAGGGAGGGAGGGCTGCTACAGAGGGAGGGAGGGCTTTTACAGAGGGAGGGAGGGCTGCTACAGAGGGAGGGAGGGCTGCTACAGAGGGAGGGAGGGCTGCTACAGAGGGAGGAGGGAGGGCTGCTACAGAGGGAGGGCTACAACAGAGGGAGGGAGGGCTGCTACAGAGGGAGGGCTGCTACAGAGGGATGGAGGGCTGCTACAGAGGGAGGGAGGGCTGCTACAGAGGGAGGGAGGGCTGCTACAGAGGGAGGGAGGGCTGCTACAGAGGGACGGCTGCTACAGAGGAAGGGAGGGTTGCTACAGAGGAAGGGAGGGCTATATCCTGCAGTTGATGAACAACACTAAGCTGCTAAGGTACTAAATAATCTAGATAGTATTGTGATGCAGATTTTCATGTCATATGACCCCAAGGTAAAATAAATTGTGTATTTCGTTTGTGTCTGCAATTTTGAGCATTGGATAATGAATGAATGGGATTGGGTCAGTCTGTGTTGTACTGGACAGTATTTTAAACTATTTTTTTTGGGTGGGGGGATTTTTTGTTCTTTTATTTCAAGGATACGGGAAGAGGCACTTATGCGCTTGTTTTACATCTAGTCCTCGTGTGCATACATTTAGTAACTTTTGTCGATATTAATATTTAAAAAAA